>PVLC010033545.1:0-17454 GCA_004027655.1 Graphiurus murinus | reverse complement strand
CAGTCAGTCTTTTCACTGAGATGGTTATCTATTCAAACTGACTAAAGGGAGGGTAGTGTAGATACACTGGATAGAGGAGGATTCACCTCTTGGGTGGGATGGTGCAAGGTTTCATCATGCTTGTTATGGTTAGATATAGAATGTCACCTGAAGAGCTCATGTATTAACACTCAGAGCTGGCATAATCAAGTGATGAGGGTTATAATCCCATCAGTGTGTAAATCTACTGTAATGGATTGTCTGGGTGGTCACCTAAGCAGGTGGTGTGTGGCTGGAGAAGCTGGGTCCCTGGGGCTGCTGTGGCCTTAGGGTCTCTGCTTGTGTCTTTAATCCCCTTGCTTGTGGACTCTCTCTTGCTTCCAGCTTCCATTATATGAGAGCATAGCCTCTGTTCTCTCCCTGTCTCTGTTTCCTGCCAACTTACCCTGAGCTCCACAGACCCAACCTGTCATGGACTGAACTTATGAAATCTCCAGAACTGTGAGCAAATAAATCTTCCTTCCTTTGAGTTGGGTGGCCAGTTATTTTGGATTATAGTGGTGAGAATGTTGACTGAGAATGGTGTGCATTTTAATCTTTAAATTGCTTTCTTCCTTTTTATTTGGGGACAAATACTGGAAGGGAGAAAATTTTGCCTCAAGTAAGTACTATATCATATACTATTGGTGGACCAAAAGAATATTCTGATGAGAAAGACAAAGCTATAAATATTTATGTATTCATTTATTTATGTATAAATATATGCTGTAAAAGTATATATATATATATACTATATACTATACTATATGCTGTGTGTGTGTGTGTGTGTGTGTGTGTGTGTGTGTGTGTATAATGTTTCATGGCTGACCTTCCACATTATTTAATCGAGTTAGTGAATATAATGTTTTCTTACCATCTCCCAAATAAGGCATTTTGCAAAATATCCAATAAACAATTAGAGAACTAGCAGTAGATACAAATAGAAATGTTGATTCCACTATTGATGTGTTTGGGAAAACAAAAATTAGCAACTACTGATGTTGTTTATCTTCCATTTTTAATATGCAACTCTATTTGTATTTTGCCAACCTGGAAAATAATATGATTGCCTTTACAGCTTCAAGGTCATTTGTAGAAGAAGTAGAGATTTTCTTGACATCTGTAATAATAAGAGCTTTCTTGTGTTTACTAATGTAATTGTACAATGTTATTTAAATGCTAGTAAGCATTTGGTGGCGGGGTACTGGGGATTGAACCCAGGGGCATTCTACCACTAAGCTATACAACCCCAGTTATTTTATTTTTTTTATTTTAAGACAGGTTCTCACAAAGTTGCTGAGAGTCTTGCTAAACTGCTGAGGTTGGCCTCCAATCTGTAATCTTCCTGTCTCAGCTTCCCAAGTACTGGGATGACAGGTGTGCACCACATTGCCCAGCTAACAAATTCTTTACTAACAAATCTAAGTGGATTTTTTAAAATTATTTTTTCTCATGTTTTTCTTTTTTGCGGTACTGGGGATTGAACTCAGGGGCATTCTACCTCCGAGCTATACCCTCAGCCCTATTTTTTATTCTTTATTTTGAAACTGAGTCTCACTAAGTTGCGGAGTGCCTCATTAGGTAGCTGAGGCTGGCCGCCGCGAACCCGGATCCTCCGGTCTCAGCCTCCCATTTGCTGGGATGGCAAGCGTGCGCCACCACGCCTGGCTTCATGTTTTTCTTAGAGACAGCAAAACACATTTCATCAAGAAATTTCTGTGGCCCTTGGAGTAACACATAATACAGGACTGCTGAGGTTAATGATATGGTCTCAGGTAAGAGAGGCAGAAATACACTCTCAGATCATTGGCATACTCATTATTTTTTGAAGATGAATATAAGATTACTTTGGTAGAGCCAGAGGTCACAATTCTCCAGGCAAAACAAGAAATTCTTCATAATATGTGGATGCTATTAATTTTGAAGACTTGTATTGCTCTTTTGACCACTGAAATGACATTGCAACTATTCTTTAAACAACAAATTTCCCAAATAATTAGGAAGGGTGACCCAGCACCCCAGTTACTGTAGATCCTTGTATGCCTAAATTATTATTGCTGATAGGACTTTGAATATTACAAAATCTAATTATGAAAATGTTCCTTAGAGGTGCTCACAAACAAGATTTGACAAAGTCTTCTAGTTTGCCACTGTTGATTCAGAGCATGTTAAGACAAGCACAATGGAACAGATGTAATTCTACAACTATCATTTCTTCCTTCCCTCCAAGGCCTCGTCAATGCTATTTCAACTACTCTTCTTAGCGTGGTGGCACTTGCCTGTTATCCCAGTACTTGGGAGGCTGAGATGGGAGAATCTCAGGTTCAAGACCAGCCTCAGCAACTTAGCAAGAGTCTCAGCAACCCAGTGAGACCTTGTTTCAAAATTAAGAAATGGAATTAAAATAGGGCTTGGGGTATAGCTTGGAGGTAGAGCACCTCTGGGTGCAATCCCCCAGTACCAATAAATAAATAAATAACCAACCAACCAACCAATCAACCTTTCTTAGGCATTTACTATGGATGGATCTTTCTAAATTTTTAAAAATTTACACAAATGGTTTATCTCAGGAGAAACTCTAGGTTGTCTTTTCCATTCAACATAGTGTTTTCAAGTTTACCCATGCTTACATGAGCAGCTCTGGTTTGTTTTATTTTTATTTTTATTTTTTTGTGGTACAGGGGATTGAACACAGGAGCATTCTACCTCTGAACTACATTCCCAGCCCTTTTAGTTTTTTTGTTGTTGTTGTTTTGAAACAGGGTCTGGCTAAGTTACTGAGGTCCTCCCTAAGTTGCTAAAGCTGGTCTTGAGCTTGTGATCTTCCTGTCTCAGCCTCCCTAGTACTGGGATGACAGGTGTGTACCACTACACCTTGCTTCTAGTTTGTTTTATTTTTATTTTAGTTAATTAATCTTTTGCAGTAGTGGGAATTGAACCCAGGAATATTCTACCTTCAATCTATACCACTAGCCCTATTTTATTCTTTATTTTGAAACAGGGTCTCACTAAGTTGCTGAGGCTGACCATGAACCTGCGATCCTCCTGTCTTAGCCTCCCAAGTACTGGGATTACAAGTGTGCGCCACCATGCACAGCTCCAGTTTGTTTTAATTGCCATGAGATGATTCATTTTGTGAATGTATCATTATCTATTTCCCCAATGCTAAATCTTAGGTTTCTTGTCCTATTTGCTATAACAAGCAGTGCTGTGGTAAAATGTCTCTGTTTCCCCCTTTGTGGACCATACAGGAATTTCTCTAGAAGTAGCATGGCTAGGCTGCCAGTTACATTCATCTTGAGTTTAACAGATTTTGTAAAACTGCCTCCAAAGAAGTAGTGCCCATTGTCTTTCCCATCAATCATCCTTGGGGGTTTCTGTTTTCTCATCTTCCTAGTTTTATCACACTTTTCATGTTTTTTTTTAATTTTGTTTTTGTTTTTTGCCAATCTTGTTTGTGTGAAATCACAGCTCCTTTAGTTCTTTATTGACTTATGAAGTAAATTCTCTTCTTTATCTTGGAACTCTCAGATCGTGGAGAATCCCAGGTGTCTATCTTTTCTATGCTTTGGAGACATCTTTCCTTCTCTATGTGCTGGTGACAGCTTAAGTAAATGCTATGCTCAAGAAGAGAAAACAAGGTATATTTGGGTGTTTATCTTCCCTTCTGGGACTACACCAACCTGGCATGATCCACAGGGTGAGCTTGTACAGGAGACAGTGTCAACAAAGCATTCCCCGGTGCTCCTGAGTCCTGTGTCCAGAGACAAGGAAGCTGCTCCTGAACCAATGTCTGTATGATGGACATGGGAGCTTTGAATGCATGGCATGGTATTACTGGCAGTGACACCCACAGGACACTACTGAATTCTCTCATCTTTATTGGTAGCCTTCTTGAAGACCATAATAAGCAGCCTCCTTCTCTGTCTGCTCTTCATGAAGGAGGCCTTCTCTTGTTAAACATTGTCAGTTTGTGCGGTTTATGCTGGTGGCTGTGCTGTCCCCTGACTTCTTCTCCTATCTCCTCAAATTCCCCAACTCTACCTGTCAGTTAGATATAGCATGCCCCCTGAAGAGCTCATGTATTAATGTTCAGAGTTGATGAGGTTGAGTCATGAGGGTCTCCTCAGCAGAGAAGTCTATTGTAGTGGATGTACTGGGTGGTCACCGAGGCGGGTGGGGTGTGACTGCAGGAGGTGGGTCCCTAATGGCATGGCCTTAAGGGTTATGCTTGTGTCTTTGAATCCCCTTGCTTACTCTCTGTTGCTTTTGGCCTCCATTATCTGAGAGCAGAGCCTTGCTCTCTCCCTCTCTCTGCATACCGTCTTCATGATGTGAGAGAGAAGCTTAGTGTGTGCACTCTCTCTCTTTCTCTCTTTCTTTCTTTCTCTCTCTTTCTCTTTATCTCTCTCTATCTCTTTCTCTTTTTCTCTGTCTCTGTCTCTCTCTGCTTCCTACCACCGTGGTTTGAGCCTCAGACCCTGCTCTCACATGGACTGAACCCAGAATCTCCAAGAAACCATGAGCAAATAAATCTTCCTTCCTCTAAGTTGTGTGGTCATGTCTTTGGGGTTATACCAGTGAATGTTGACCAAGACACACACAATGGGATTTTACTCTGCTGCAAAGAATGAAATCATGTCATTTGTAGAAAAATGGAAAATATTGTGCTAAGTGAGATCAGCCAGTCTCAGAAAGTCATGTGTGTGTGTGTGTGTGTGTTTTCCCCCTCATATGTGGAAGTTAGAGTAAAATTAGGAAAGATAGATAAAATTAGGAAAAAAAGATAGAAGAGGAGAGAAACCAGAAGAGGAATGGAAGAGGAGGGAGAAGGAGAAGAGCAGTAGTCATAGGAGGCTTGAGGAGGGAAACAGCTCAAATACTGTTCTGTCCACATGTGAAGGTATCAACACACATCTCACTAACGTGTCCCAGGAAGCAGGAGGTGGGGATCACTAGGATGCAGAGGGAAATACACCAAGTGCTGTGTGCATGTGTGAAGGTATTTGTCTGAACCTCACTGTGTTGTATAATTAAAAAATGAAGAGGATGTGACGAAATGGGCTGTAATGGACAGCTCTGCATACCTGGCTTGCCTAGCTATCACCATTTCATGGGACTAATGTCCAGTTCCTACTCAATATGTGACAGGACGGGGGCCCCACCAGTAGAGAAGCCAGAGAGTTTGCCGATGG
Source organism: Graphiurus murinus (assembly GCA_004027655.1). NCBI lineage: Eukaryota > Metazoa > Chordata > Mammalia > Rodentia > Gliridae > Graphiurus > Graphiurus murinus. The sequence continues at coordinate 12,241 of PVLC010033545.1, read as the reverse complement.
CTCAAAATAGCCCAAGAGCTTCTATGTTGTTTTCTGTGTTTTGTCTCTTCTCTGATGTGGCTGTCATAGACTATGCATGCAAAACGTGGCCAGTTGAATCAGGAGTTGCATTTTTAACACAGCAGGTGATTTGGAGCACTCTAAAATCTGAGAACCATTATGTCCTGCATCTGAGGGCTACATTCTGGGTCACTGTTAAAAAAACAATCTTCCACCTCTTAAAGGAGAAAAAATTCTTTTCTAAAACTCTAAACAATTAAAATTAAATAAATTTTCCTTCACATTTGAAAAAAAAGAAAAAAGGACACAGTTTTCTTCTGGTATTTGAATCAGAGTTGGTTTTATGTGCTCTGGGGACTTGACTGTCGTGGGTAAGGAGCTGCCATTTTTTTTTCTCTGTGAAGGTATCAGATTGATTCCATGCTGAGGCTCTGGGAGCGGCAGCTTGGTATTCTGAGTATCAGTGTCAGTTCCTATCTGTGGCACATGTGGTACCATGGACAGGTCCTCTGTTTGCTGAATACAAACATGGTTGGAGGTACTGCCCTCCCCAAGTTTCCTGCCTTACTGGAGATCCCAGTGACAAACCTTGGAGACGGTATATTCAAAAGGAATGCCAAGTTTTCTAGAATAGAAATGTCAGTCTTCCCGAACAGACAGGCTGTATACTCCCTGGGCTCTGCACCTCCCCAGCAAAGCGGCTTCCAGACAGCAAGCTTGACATTTTGTTCTGACCCCGGCTTTCAAAAGGAATCTGGAACTCAAAGACTCTGCACCTGTCTTTCCAGATGATAAATGACACTCTTTTTATTTGTGAGACAGAAGCACGCATTTATCCACAATGTTTTATTAGGCTTAATGGAGACAAAGAAAGGAAGCCGTAGAGAGACGGCTCTGGGTTAGGAGCTGATGAGGGTTATTTTAGTGCAGGTGTAGGCTGAGAGGGGGGAAGAGAGATGGAGAGTTTTGTCTCTCTCCCATCTCCTCCTCATGTGTGGGTTAAGCAAGGCTTTCGTGTTCAAAAGAAGGAATTTTCCACACAATTATGGCCCTAAAAATAGTAGTATAAAACTGCCAACTTTGCCACAGGAAGGAAAGTTTAACGAGATGTTTCTGGAACTTATTTCCAAAGGATGAGGATGCATCTATTGTCATAGTCCCGCATTTTTCAATAGCAGCCCAAAGAGTCAGTATTTATCAGTCGGGCGCCAGGAACGTGACAATTTTTCTCCTTTCCCCCAGATGCTGGGCAGATTCATAAAGCTCTTTACAGAAGTTTCCACGGGAAAGTCTTGCAAGTTTGGTATCTATTAAATTTACATTATAATGGGCATATGAACCAAGGATTTCCACCTTTTCTGTTCCTAGAGCCATTTACCACGTGCTCTTTTTCCTGAGTGCCTCTGTATTGTAGTCCTTCAGTTATTCCTTTCTGGGTGAAATGGTGTCGGGGGTTCACTCTCAGAGTCCAGTTGGCTTGCTTTGCTTTAAAGTTCCTCCATCATTTTTACTCACTAAACAAATGGAGGGGTTCTGGGGATTGAACCCGGGTGCATTCTCCCTCTGAGATATGCCTCTCGTTCTTTTTATTTTGAAACAGGGTCTTGCTGAGGATGGCCTTGAATCTGTGATTCTCCTAGCTCAGCCTCCTCAGTACTAGGATTATAGGCATGCGCCACCATGCCCAGCTAAAAATAAATTCTTTTAAAAACCTGACATGAACCGGGTGTAGTGGCACACATGCTTGTAATCCCAGTACTTGAGAGACTGAGACAGGAGGATCACAGGTTAGAAGCCAGCCTCAGCAACTTAGTGAGGCTTTTAGAAACTTAGCAAAACCCTGTTTCCAAATAAAAAATAAAATAGGTCTAAGGGTGTAACCTGGAGGTAGAAGGCCCCTGAGTTGATTCCACCTTCAGTATCTAAAAAAAAAAAAAAAAAATCTGACATAAACTGAAGGAGAAAAGCTGAGTGGAAATGTCCTAGATAGCTGTAAACACTCAGGGAATTGTTTGTTGCCCAAGCCCCTGGGAATCTGTAAGCCAAGATGTGCCAGGGAAGGAGTCCCGTGTCTCACAGATGGGTCCTGGTTAGTCTTGCTACTCTACTGAATCACAGGCAGAGGGCAACTCAGGAGAGGTGCCCCCTTGGTGAAAGCAGGACATTGGCTTCCAGATCCAAGGCTCTTGGCCCGTTGCAGTCCAAGCAGTGAGAGTTTGGCCAGCGCATCTTCCTGCTGCTCTATAATGATCGAGCGCTTGGCTTCTCCTGGAGACAAAGCAGAGCCACTGTGGGACGTGATGTAGTGACATGGTGTGGCCATATTTCAGCTTCAGAGAGATCAGTGCACAGCTATGCAGAGAGCACAGTGGAAGGAGAGAAGTCTAGGGGTCATGGAAGTCGAGGGCTGGAAAGGACCATCCTTGTGTGTGGCCAAGGTGAATGATTTAAGAAAGGTACTTGAGGAAGATGTGCATGGCTTGCAAGCAGTTGGAGGAAAGAATGAACAAGGGTGGCACTTCCTAGGGAACGCCAGATGTGGGGCAGGGGATGGCAGCTGGATGGCTTTTGCCAAGAGAGAAGGGCTGGAGAATGGTTGGTTTGGTTTTAAGGAGGTATTACAGGAAGGAGCTCCACATGGGGGCAGAAAGATGGTAAAATGTAGTTTGGAGTTTAGAGGAGAAGATGGGGCTGGATAGAAAGATCTGGGCGGGAAGGGCCAACACAGAGGGAGATGGTCCTGGGCGAGGACTCGCAGACAGATCACACACCCGGAGCAAGTTAATGCTAAGTCGCTGAGAGTCCCCATGCAGATGCCGTGTGGGTGTTAAATCGGAAGAAAGGGATGGAGTAAAAGTTGAACAAAAAGGTTTTCAGAGGAGGACTAAAAAATGCTAGAGAGAAGAGGAGGTCAATGAAGACTGTCAGGCATTCATTGTATTTAGCAACCAGAAAATCAATGGTGTCCAGCACACACGTCAAGTATCAGTGGAGAGGTTATTGTGGGCTCTATGGTTTGAATGTGGGGTCTTCCAAAATGTGTGTATAGGAACTGTCCCAAAGTGATAATGTGAAGAGCTAGGGTTATTAGGAGGTGAGTAGATCATCAGGGCGCCACCCCCGTGGAGGGATTGGGGCTCACAGGAGTGAGCTAGCTCCCTTCTGCCCTCCCACATGAGGACTCAGGCACCTTGAACCTGGAATTGCCACCCTCCAGGCTGTGACAAATAGATGATAAATTATAACAAAATACCCTAAGGTATTTTGTTATAGCAGTGGGAATGAATAATGTGCAAAAATAAAGTTTGGAAGACCTTTTTATTTACATGTATTTATTTTTAACATACTTTATGGATGCATTGTAATTATACATCATATAGAGAGACAGGAACAGACATGTGCATGGCACTTGGTGTAATTTCCCTCCATATCCTGCCCCCACTCCCTTCCCTTCCCCTTCATGTCATTGAGATTGGCGTTGATCATCTTGTATATGCACATAGAAGGGTTTGAACTATTCCTTCATCAAGCCACCTTCCCCGTACACACACCTCCTTCCTCTAAACTCCCTCCATCACTCCACTGGAGTCTCTTCTCCTTTATCTGAAGTCCCTTTTGCTACCCAGCTTCTCTCTAGCTTCCACATATGAAAGAAAACATGCCAACATTCGCTTTTGGAGACTGGCTAATTTAGCATCACGTGCTGGAGTTCCACCCATTTTCCAGCAAATGACATACTTTGGTTCTTCTTTATGGCTGGGCAAAATTCCATTGTGTGTGTAGACCACAGTGTTGCAACCCACTCCTCTGTGGATGGGTACCTCGGCTGGCTCGTGTGGACTGTGCTGCTGTAAACATGGTTTTGCACAGATCTCTACAATATTCTGGCTTCAGTTCCTCTGGGAAGATGCCCAGCAGTGGTCTAGCTGCGTCACACAGCGGTTCCATCCCAGTCTTCTGAGGAACCCCCACACTCATCTCCAAGTGGCTGCCCTCATTTGCAACCCCTCCAACAGTGTCTAAGGCTTCCTGCTCCACTGCATCCTAGCCAGCACTTACTATTGTTTGTATTCTTGATGATTGCCATTCTAACCGGAGAGAGATTCTCCAGACTGGGTTTGCATTCCACAACACCCCTGTTACTGACTACTCTTTCCATCTGATAAACAGAACAGAGAGTAGTTACAGTGTGGTCAGGGAGCAGCAAAGGGTGAGGCTCAGCCTCCAATTTCCCCAGGCATGCCAATTTCCCCAGCTTCTGCCAAGCATGCCCACCACCTTACTAAAGACTCACCCTTTCCAGGTCACCTGCTCTCCTCCAACACCATCAAAGTCAAGGTCTAATTCCAAGGTATCAAGAGGTTTTCAAGCCTGGTCTTCTGTTTTGCTTCCCTGTAACATTCAGTTACTCCAAACAGAGCCAATGATGCACCGTTGCAGACGGATTAGCTTCGCCTGTGCTCGGGGCTAAGAACATTTCATAGAATTCTTTCCTTTTGCCCTAATTGTCCAAAAGCCAAATGAATCACTGAACTTTGAGAGGTTTCTCTCTCTTGTTACAGCTATTGCATCAACACCTTTCAAGCATGGAAAAACACAGTGGATCATTTTCAAATATGCTGTTTGCATCTGCCCAGCCAGGAAAAGCCTGCAGTGCTTTAGATTTTCTCTCCCTCCTTTGTGCAAACCTATTGGATAATTGTGCATTTTACTACATACCCTTGCCCCTGCTCTTGCTTGCTTATTTATTTATTTATTCATTTGGCACATCAAGGCATCTGTATGTTTAATGTGCTCATAATATAAGCAAGTTCATTGGTCTCTTTGAGAAGCTGAATGAAAAGTACAGTTTGGATTGCCATATTTATGTCTCACACCTAAGGTATGAGTTGTTTCATTATCTAATTATCATTATCATCATCGTTGTCATCATCATCATCATCATCGTCATCATCATCATCGTCGTCATCATCATCATCGTCGTCAAATGGGCAATTAGTCATGGTCAGATTCTCAGCCTAGTTATTTTGGATCTGGAATCCCAGACTGGATGGAAAGAAGAACAAATTTAGTATTTGAAATTAAATACACTGCTGGATGCCTCACTTTCAAGTAAGAGATGCAGGAATGTTAGATTTTTGCAAAATGACCAGCCTGGTAGAGGAGTCACAGTCTCTGTAGACTATCAAGGAGTATCATAGTCTTACAGACAGAGGAAGCAGCATCAAGACCTCCACACCAAGATGTGAAGTGTACATTCAGTAGCAGAGACAAGTATTTTTGTTTGTTTGTTTTTGTGGTGCTGGGTATTGAACCCAGGGGTGTTCTACCTCCAAGCTACACCTCCAGCCTTTTTTATTTTGTGTTTTGAAACAGGGTTTCTCTAGGTTGCTGAGAATCTCTCTATGTTGCTGAGACTCTCTTGAACCTGTGATCCTCCTGTCTCAGCCTCCCAAGTCCAGGGATTATAGGTGTGCACCAACTCACCCAGCTAACAGACACAAGTACTTAGAGGAGAGATGAAAGGAATTGGGAGGTGCCAGAGGTAGGGAGACCTCTGTGCCCTGCATGAACACACTCTCAAGAAAATTTGGGAGCCATGGCAGGGCCAGGAGAGACACTGACTAACTCCAAGATAGCCATTGTCCCTGCAGAGCTGGTCTCGTGGGACAGCATGACCTTGGTTACGGAACCCAGGCCTAGCTCGTTCCTTCTTCACGTCTGACCCATGCACTTTTGGCTTTTGTTCCCACAGTAGTAGCAATCCTTTTCTCCTATCCCACATCCCCCTTTGTCTTAGAAAAGCTCCTGATAAAAACAAAAGGAGCCAACAGCCATGCATTACCCTTCCCGTGCCAGTGAGCATTTGGAGAAGGCTCATAGCCACTGCCCTAACCTTAGGTAAGAACCTCTTGACATAACTATCCTACAGCTCTAGTAGAGAATGTCATATACATGATTATACAGCAGGGGACTTCAATTATTTCTACCCATGGCATTCACCTGGCTTCCTTAGGGTGGCCCCTGCCCCAGGGAAGGCAGTAGACAGGACGCAGTGCTTCCTCATCTGATGCCTGTCAGAGGGCGGGGAAGAAATGAATTTACGATCACAGAGCACATTCATTCTCTTCTCTAACCCAGCCGTGAAGGAGAACGAAATTATGTCATTTACAGGGAAATGGATGGCACTGGAGAATATTATGCTAAGTGAGACCAGCCAGTCTGAGAAAGTGAAGGGTCATATGTTTTCCTCTTCTTGTGTAGAAGCTGGACAGAAATGGGGATACAAGAGGGACTTCCAATAAATGAGAAGAGAGATCAGTAGACTAGGAGGAGGGGATTTGCAGGGGGAGCTGGGGAGGGCCAAAGGGAGACTCGATGAGGGGAACTGTTCAAATAGCGCTCTGTTCACTGTGAAGTCATCAGGACCAACGTCAGTAATAAGTACTGCAGGGGAAGGAGTGGGAGGCGGAAGGAGACACGCCAAGTGCTGTGTGCCCGGATGTTTCTATCACTCTGAACCTAACGATGAGGTATCATTGTGATGCACACAAAAGTACACTAAAAAAATAATAATTGCACAAGTAAGATTTGAATGTGAACAGCAAGCACGTAGGGAAGGAAACGGTAGCATGTGTCACTAGCAGGACATGTAAAGAGTGCTAGGGAGACCTCCATGGAGGCTGTGGCTGTAGAGATGGAGGTGACAGGGTCATAATTCTTGAAATTATGTCTTAGAGGCGAAGGAAGCAGGACCTAGACTTCTGCACCAAGACTTGACATGGAAATTCAGTAGCACAGACAAATATTTAGGCAAGGGATTAAAGGAGCTGTGAGGGGCCAGAAGTCGGGAGAGCCCTTCCTCTCTTCCTTCCTCCCTCCTTCCCTCTCTCCCTCTCTCCCTTTCTCTCTCTCTCCCTCTCTTCCTCCCTTCCTTTGTCATCTTTCTTTCTTCCCCTTCTTTCCATGATTTTTCTCCTCCCTCCCTCCCTCTTGCCCTCCGTCCCTCTTCCCTCTCTCCCTCCCTTACTATACTGGTGATTGAACCCAGGGGCATTCTATCTCTGAGCTACCCCTCTCGACCTTTTTATTTTGAAATAAGGTCTTGTTAGATTGCTAAGGGTCTTGCTAAGTTGCTGAGGCTGGCCTTGAACCTTCGATCCTCCTGTCTCAGCTTCCCAAGTATAGGGATGACAGGCCTGAGCCACCATACTTACCTTGAGCTTTCTGACACACTGGACTGGAGGAAGCCCCTGAACAGGAGTGAGGATATTTATACATGACTTCCTTCCATAGCTTTGCAGGCTGGTAACTTGGACTGGTCCCAGAAATGCAGCTGCAAACTGCTAAATTCTCTACAGAAGCTGTAAGGTGATTATAACAAGATATTGTATACGATTTGTGTTGTGGATATGAGCACACGCAGTGGCACCTTGACAATGAATCAGATTGCGCTGGGGGCCTTGGGAGAGAGAAGAACCATTTGCTACATTCAAGACCCAATTGCTGTGAAGGCCAGTCATTGGGAATCTTTAATGCAATCCATAGCTGGCTCAGGGCACGCCTTTCCCCCGCTGATGAAGCCATATATACTCAGCAAATTAATTGTGTTAACACAGCTTAGCCTTCTCAAGCGTCTTAAACAAGGGTGGCCTAGCTAATATTTGCAGACGAGAACTAAGTGGATTCCCAAACATTTTGTCTCTTCATGAAAGTAGGTGTTGTTTGGCATCAGCGTGTCATCTGACTTTTGCTATTGCTTTTGTGGAGGGTGATCATATAGACCCCAGAAGAAAACTCAACAGGCTGGGGTCAAAATTCCCTGGACTGGTAGCATTTAGAAGAACACAGAAAATGCTTAAGGCTTGTCCTTCCTGCCAGAAAGTCACACGTTAGGCTTCAGGTGATGGTGAGAGATGCCAGTCTTATTTCCATGTGTCTAACAGTCACCAGGCTGCAGAACCCTCCTGCTCTGGGATAGCTGTGGTTTCTATGAGGATGTGTTGTTGCTAAGACCTGGAGCCAGTGCACCTGCGTGTGCTTGTGGCCACAAGCCAGGTGGATGGCTCTGGTTTGGATCTGCAATTTCCCCCAAGGACACAGGGGGATACAGGCATAGCCCTGAGGGGGGTGCTATTGGGAAGTGGTAAAACCTTGACGAGGTGGGGCTTAGCAGGAGGCCTTTAGGTAATTGGGAACGTGTTTGTGGAGGCTATAGTGAGATCCTGGCCCCCTCGTCTTTCTCTTTTCCACTTCCTGGTTTTGAGGTGGGTGGTTTCCAAAGCAAACAGTGCCAACCAGTCATGAGCTGCAACCTCCACAACTGGGAGCCCAAATAAACCTTTTCTCTTTAGTCGTCGACTATTTCACGTATTTTCTTATCACAACGACAAGCTAACTAACACATGGAATGTCCTCAGAGTTTCCTAAGGAAGATGGTTCACTTTTCCATACTCAGGAAGAGATCCTTAACTCAGTCAGTGCTCTCACTGCTGCTGGGACCCAATAAACCTGACCATACACAGCTTACAGGGAGGAAGATTTATTTGCTCACAGGTTTGGAGATTTCAGAGGTTCAGTGAACTGTCAGGCCAGATCAGTGGAGCTCAGGGCATGGTAATGGGAAGAAGATAGAGGGAGAGAGCATGGCTCTGCTCTCACATCATGGAGGACAGAAGCAAGAGAGAGAACAAAAGGAGGAGAGACTTTATATAATCACCAAGGCCATGCCCCAGGGACCCCTCCTTGGCAACCAAACTCCACCTCCAACATGACTGCCATGCCCCCAGAAACTGCTCCTTAGCAACCAAGCCCCGCCTCCAACATGGCTGCCACCCCCTAGCAACTGCTCCTTAGCAACCAAGCCCCGCCCACAACATGGCTGCCACGCCCCCAGCAACCACTCTTTAGCAACCAAGCCCCACCTTCAACATGGCTGTCACACCCCAGCAACTGCTCCTTAGCAACCAAGCCCCGCCCACAACATGGCTGCCACGTCCCCAGCAACTGTTCCTTAGCAACTAAGCCCCACCTCCAACATGGCTGCCACACCCCCAGCAACTGCTCCTTAGCAACCAAGCCCCACCTTCAAGATGGCTGCCATGCCCCCAGCAACCACTCCTTAGCAACTAAGCCCTGCTTCCAATATGGCTGCCACAACCCCAGCAACTGCTCCTCAGCAACCAAGCCCTGCCCACAACATGGCTGCTTGGTATCCCTGAGAACCAGGGGGACATTCTAAATCCAAACCATTACAGTCATAAACCACACTTTTAGTTACCCAGAATATAGATAATTTTACTATATATATATATTTTTTTCTTTTTTTCTTGCATTGTTGGAGATAGAACCCAGAGCTTCATGCATGCTAGGCAAACACTCTACCACTGAGCTATATCCCCAACCCAGGCTACATTCATTTACTGATCTTTGTTGTCCAGCCAGTGTTCCCAAGGTGTCTGGTCAGGGGTCTCCTCTGCTTGGCCACCAGATTCATCATATCCTGCTCATCTCTTTTGCCACTGATACCCTGTAATGAACATAGAATATAACCCTAAATACAGCCATCCCTCCAAGGGCTTCTGTGTGAAGGCCTTTGAAATTGTGTCCTGCTAATAGACCCCTCTCATCTGAGATCTGAGGTCTCAAGTACAGTTAGGTTAGAAAATAATATCTTGCAGGACATGGTGACACGTGCCTGTTATCCTAGTAATTGGGAGATGAAGACGGGAAGATTACAGGTTCTAGACCAGCCTGGGGAATTTAGTGAAACTGGGTTTCAAAATAAAATAAAAAGGGTTAAGGGTGTAGCTCAGAGGTAGAATGCCCCTGTGTTCAATCCCCAGTACCAAAGAGGGAAAAGAAAGAAAGAAAGAGAGGACAGAAGGAAGGAAAGGAGGGAAAGAACGTTTTGGTGTTATTTCTCTGATATCTGGAACTCATTACTCTTTATGTAAATTAGCCAGTGGTTCTGATACTGGGGTAACTGGAAGAATTGGAGTTTGCAAAGGTGTGGGTGGGGGAAAAGAGAAAGAGTTCGGTGTATCTTCTCCAGGATCCTATATTTTGTCTGCACTAAGTTTGCTAAGTTAAAATGAACTATTCAGCTGGGGATGGCGCACACACCTGTCATCCCAGGACTTAGGCGACTGAGACAGAAGAATCGCAGGTTCAAGGCCAGCCTCTGCAACCTAGGGAGACCCTGTTTCAAAATAATAAAACAGAGCTGGGGGTGTATCTTGGAGTTAAAATACCCCTGGGTTCAACCCTCCATACCAAAAGATAAAAAGAATAAAGGAAAAAAGAGCAGTCGAGTTATATGTGGTAGAACACATTTCTACAATTTTCTTTTTTTGCCTAGAGAAAGCGAACAAGAATTACCATGAGAGAAGATGTTAATCCTCATTACATGAAAACTTTCAGAATTTTTATCTAATCAGAATCCCTCTCAATTTCCCTTCTGGGCTGATGTTATCATTGTTTTATCTACTTTTTCCCTCCTTTAAGTTAAAAACTTCTAATAAACCAGGCACGGTGGTGCATACCTGTCATCCTAGTCCTTCGGAGACTGAGACAGGAGGATTGCAGTTTGGAGGTCAGCCTCAGCAACTTAGCAAGACTCTCAACCGCCTAGCAAGACCCTGTTTCAAAAGGGAAAATAAAAAAGGACTAGGAGTGTAGCTCAGAGGTAGAAAACGCCTGTGGTTCTATGCCCAGTACCACACACACCTGCACAAATAACCTAGAATATTGAAAGCAACTTCCTTTGCTTCTACCTCATAGGGTGTAGAATGCTTGTACTCACTGCAACACAAATTCATACTCCTGGGAATTATTTGACCAATCAGTGCAAGTTTAGTGGAGAAAAAAATATCCATTGCTGTTGGCTTTGAGAATGCGTTTTCCATGAAACATTCCTATGTTTCTATCACCACGCCTCTACAGCACCTCTCCCTGCCACCCATCTGAAAAACTCAGGACCATCCCAGCTAGAAGAAACATTGGCCCAGAATCAATTTCCCACGCCTCCATTTCTTCTGCTGCATCTTGGCAGGTGCGGGTGGGGTTAAGGACCGTGGGTGCACGACGTCACTCCTCCAAATGCCTTTTTCAGAGAGGGTGTGGGTTGTGTGGATGGTGTCGGTGGTGAATTTGTGCAGACCTGCAGGGCTGCGGAAGCTCTCTCCCAGAATTCATTGCAGTTATTGTCTAATGATCCCGAGGTGCAGTTCGGAGGGTGTGGGCACCCGTGTGTGGCTCCCTGGAGGTTGTGTCTCCTGCAGAGGCAGCGCTCATGTGCCTGAGCGGCCGGAGCCCCCTCTGCCCTCTCATCAAACCGCTCACTCCTTCCAGCCCAGCAAGCGTGAGAAAAAAACGTTTCTGCCAATGGCTCCTGTCTTAAATGTGCTTTTCCTAAAACCCTGCATTCAAATTCCCAGCGAGATGAGGCAGACTTTTTTCTTAAATGAAGGTAAAATTTATCATTTGTTCCAAAGGTATGTCAGATTAAAAAAGGCTAAGGATTTTTTAAGTTGAGATTCTCCCTAGATGTGTGTCACCCACTCTAGAAATTAAAGAGGGGAATAATAATAATAACAATAATTAATAATAATAATAATCCCATTAACATTAAACCTGCATCACCTGGTATAAATTGGCATAAAGGGTTCCCTGGAATCCTTCCCACTTCTCAGAATATTGAAGGGTCTGAAGACAACAGTAATTATTCTTGCTACAAGAACAGACTTTGTGACTTTACATACATACACACACAAACACACACACACACACACAACTTTTCAGCCGATCAGATGTATATTATGAAACCTACTATGATGCAGGGTGTGGAGGTGCACTCCTGTAATCTCAGTACTTGGGAAGCTGAAACAGGAGGATTGCAGGTTGGAGGCCAACCTCAGCAACTTAGTGAGGCCTTGTTTCCAAATACAAAGTAAGATAGGGCTGGGGGTGTAGCTCAGAGGTAGAATGCCCCTGTGTCCAATCCTCAATACTAAAAATAGCAGCAACAAAACCAAAACATACTATGGAACTAGAGAATCTCAAAGGTATAGTTTTGTACTTTCATGATAAGTGCCTACGGACTAGCAAAGTTATTGGGGATAAAGGGGAGCAGAGTGAGCCAACCCACAAGTATAGAGTGGGAGCTAATGATGTACTAATCCCAGATCCAGGCATGGACAACTCATAGGAGAAGGATGGACAATGGGTTTCAGCCCTGAGA
>PVLC010033544.1:0-17345 GCA_004027655.1 Graphiurus murinus | reverse complement strand
CACTAAGTTGCGGAGGGCCTCACGAAGTAGCTGATGCTGGCCTCGAAGCTGGATCCTTCAGTCTCAGCCTCCCAAATGCTGGGATTACAAGCGTGCACCACCATGCCAGGCTGCCTCCAGTTTCTGAGTAAGGTCTTAACCTTTTGCTAGGATCACATTGTTCTGGCATATTTGGCCCTGACTTTGGGCGGGGTGGCGGGGAATCTTCCCTCCAGAACCTGTTTCCAGAGGTCAGTGCACGTTCTGATTCATCATGGTCAGGTCTACATGAGGTCAATTTCACACCGTTCACTCCATAGAAATGCCTCCCACTCACCCACACCACAGAAGACGGCACTGATTTAGACAGTGGAATGCAAGATAGGCTTACACAGTGATGAACAGATGGTGGGTTCAAATGGTGACTACTGTGGTGTTCTTTCTGCCAATATGTGTCTCTCCCCACATCACCCTCTCGCCCCAATGTGTCTCCTACACCGCTGTGGATATTCCTTCTGAAATACAAACCTGACCTTGTACCTCCCTTTCAATGCCTTTGAGATGAGTTCTAGGTCCTTCACATGAGATACAAGAGCCTTTGTCAGCTGTGTGTGATGGTGCACACTTGTCATCCAAGTACTTGAGAGGCTGAGACAGGAGGATCACAGGTTTGAGGACAGCCTCAGCAACTTAGCAAGACTCTCAGCAATTTAGTGAGACCCAGTTTCAAAATAATAAAATAAAATAAAATGGGGCGGAGGGTGTAGTTCAGAGGTAGAATGCCCCTGGGTTCAATCCCCAGTACCGGGGGGGGGGGGGAAGCATTTATAATCTAGTTCCTATTCCTGTTCAACCTCATTTCCTGCTCTTCCTCACCTGAAATATTCGGCACCACAGCATTCACGTCTTTGCAGCTGGTGAGGCACAGCATGCTTTTTTATGAATCCATGCTTAGGCAACTACCTGAAATACTCTCATTCTTATCATTACATCCTTACATATTGGGAAATACAAGTACTTTACATTTTCTTCTATTACTTTATTTATAGCACTGCACCCCAGTTTTAGAAAACTGTGAACTCCTTAGAGGCAATAGGAAAGTCCGATATATTTCTGAAATTGCAGTATCAACCACACAGTACAGCTCAGCGAGGGCTTAGCAAATATGTGGGAACGAATGAATGAATGCATTTGCCAGGCATGCTGCTGCACACCTCCAATCCAAGATATTCAGGAGGCTAGGGCAGGAGGATCACAAGTTCAAGGCCAGCTTGAGCAACTTAGCGAAACTCTGTCTCAAAATAAAAATCAGAAAGGGCTGGGGATGTAGCGCAGTGGTAGAGCAGCCCTGGGTTCAATCCCCAGTGCTACAAAAGCCGAAACCAAACAAAATGGAAAAGAGTGAGTGCATTCACAAAACCCAAAAGATAATTCACGAGAGATCAGGAGTTGTATAAAACAGAAAGTATAGAAAATAGTCTCCCTTTGGCATGAGGAAATGTGGGTGGCGAAACCGTAGGAATTGAGCTTGACTTAGGTAAACATTGACACGTTGGATCAACAGGTCTTGACTCTCTTTGCAGTCAATAATTACCTGGACATTTTTCCAAAAGGTCCTACTTCCAGAAATTGCTTCAAATGTTCTAGACTAGGGCCCCAGGCTTCAGTTTAGTTTTGTTTTTAAAGAATTGGGAGATTCTAATGCGCAGCCAAGGTTAAGAATAACTGTCCTAGATAAGGATAGATATATATTTTTTTCAAGCTAAAAGCTATGTATGTGCAGAAGATTTGGTATCTCTACGGTGATGTCTCAGTACTGACTTAGGTGAACTATACATTTCTGGACATAATTACTCATTCCCACTAAGCCCTGGGACATGTTTCCTTATCCTCTTTGCAAACATGTACATCATTCCCAGTAGCTTTTATTATCGTGGGAGCAAAGGCATTTGCATCTTTCCACTGAGACTCTTGTTGGATATTGGCTAGGATTCCAACTCAGAAAGAGACAACATTGAAAGAAGTTAAAAAAAAAAAATCTAGGCCAGGCATGGTGGCACATGCCTGTTATCCTAGTACTTAGGAGGCTGAGACAGGAGGATCCCAGGTTCCAAGCTAGCCTCCGCAACTTAGCAAAGCCCTCAGTGAGACCTTGTTTCCAAATAAAAAATAAAATAGGGCTGGGAGTTTAACTCAGAGGTAGAATGCCATGGGCTCAATCCCTAGCACCACGGACACATACACACACAAACACACACACACACACACACACACACACACACACACACACACACACACCCCAATCTAAACTGTTGCTAAATTGCTAAATGTTTATTGCTATGGTCAAAGTCTCTGTTTGTGAAGTAAATAAAGTTTTTGAACATGTGAAGCAATGTGGTTTTAGAATACAAAACCTTGAACTCTTAACTCCAGGTTTCTAGTCTAATTTGCAAATTAGGATAGGAAAGGATATAAAGCCATTAAAGAATTTCAAGCGTGAGATCCTGTGTTTCTTGCAAAATAAATATTGCTGTGTGATCCTCAATCCAAGTGCCTATATGTCTATCTGTTCCTGTTTATGACCAATAAAATATAGCATAATAGGTGTAACATTAAATCCAAGGATTGCTAATCTTTACTGGTGAGCATAAACTCCAACAATACAAAATAGCCACTTGAATTGCCAAAATCCCTTGATTTTTTTTCTTAACATGTTCTCCTTTTGCTTTACCAATTTAAGCTTCAATGGTAAATATAAACATGTCTTTAAAAAGTTATTTAACATCAAGCCAGGCAAAGCGGCACACACCTGTTATCCCAGTACTTGGGAGGCTGAGACAGGAGGATTGCAGGTTTGAGGCCAGTCTCAGCAACTTAGCAAGAACCTATTTCAAACTAAAAAGAGCTGGGGGTATAGTTCAGAGGTAAAATGCCCCTGGGTTCAAACCCCAGTACCAAGAAAATAGAAAACAGAAAAAAGGTTATTTCACATTGATTACCAGCCAGCTCCTTAGTTATTATCCCAGGTTAGTTTTTGGAGTGTGAGTTCAAGTATATGGATTAGTACAGTTATACAGTTATATCAGACAAAATTATACAGAGCAATGTCTCCCAAATAGAAAGATGAAAATAATTGGTACAATCACATCTCATTTTCCCAAAAGGCTTTCCGTTAGACCCATGTGTGGTTTTGGAAGCGTTCTGGGAACATTTTGTAGTCCTCAGACGTGTTCAAGTGGCAAAGCACTCAGGACTAAGAATAATCATCATTTATTAATTCTGTCGATCATCTTTGCATTTGATCGTGGAAACAAGGGAAATTTTTACCAGCCAAAAATTAAAAATAACAAACCCATGAGACCTCCTGTCAGATGCAATTTGATCTAGTCATTTCTTCATTTTCCTTTTCTTGCTATTTTGCACAATTTTTCCAAAGTTCAGTTGCCAGCAAACAGAAGAATGTCAATGCTGAGAGAGACAGGCCGGCGGGGTGCACCGAAAATTGAGAAAATTCTCCTTTTGCATTGATTTATAGGGGGTAATGCAAATAAAATCTGGGGCTTCCTGTAGTATCTTGGGGGCTGGGTATAGCTCCATAGTAGAGTATGTACTTAGCATGCACAGGGCCTTGGGTTTCATCTTCAGCACCAAAGCAGAACAAAAAGCACACACACACACACACACACACACACACACACACACACACACACACACACACTAAAACCCAAACAGTATCTCATCATCTGTGAGACAACCACACAAAGGGCACACATTTTTTTGCTTACTTTCATTGCATTTGTGTGTGTGTGTGTGTGTGTGTGTGTGTGTGTGTGTGTGTGTGTGTTGCTGGGAATTGAACTCAGGGGCATTCTATCTCTGAGCTGCACCCCCCAGTCCTATTTTTTATTCCTCATTTTGAAACAAGGTCTCACTAAGTTGCGGAGATCCTCACTAAGTAGCTGAGGCTAACCAAGAACCTGGATCCTCCGGTCTCAGCCTCCCAAGTACTGGGATTACAAGCATGCGCCACCATGCCCAGCTCTGTTGTTGAATTTTTAAAATAATTTCAGTTTCAAACATACAGAAAAGTTGCAGAAATAGAACAAAAAACATTTTTTTAGTTTTTTATTTTTGTTTGTTTATGGTGGTACTGGGGATTGATCCCCAGGCATTCTACCTCCAGCTACATCCCCAGCCCTTTTTCTTTGTTTTGTTTGTTTTGAAACAGGGTCTCCCTGAGTTGCTTGGTTTCGCTGAGGCTGGCCATGAACCTTCGATCCTCCGGTCTCAGCCTCCCAAGTGCTGGGATTACTGGTATGCACTACCACACTGGGCTTCCATATACTCTTAACCCAGAGATCCCCTTTCAAATTTCACAGATGTCCCCTCAGGCTCTTATAGAAAAGGGATTACACAGCCAGGTATGGTGGCAAATGCTGGTAATCCCAGGACTTGGGAGGCTGAGACAGGAGAATCACAGGACAGCCTCAGTAAGTAGTGAGACTCTCATCAACCTAGTAAGATCTGTTTCAAAATGAAATTAAAATAGAGCCGGGGGTGTAGCTAAGAGGTAGAATGCCTCTGGGCTCGACCCCCAATACCAAAAATAAAAAAAAGAAAGAGAAAAAAGAAAGAAAGAAAAGTGATCATATTGTGTACTCACTTATATCTCTCTAAATTCCCTCTGCCATTTGGAAGATCACAGGGCAATCATTTTGCACAATGTCTTTCATTTGGATATAAGGCTATTATGGTTTGGGTAGGAATGCTGCAGAAATGACACTGAGTTCTTTTTTTTTAATTTTTTTTTTTTTTTGGTGGTACTGGGGATGGACCCAAGGGCATTCTTCCTCTGAGCTATACCCCCAGCCCTATTTTATTTTTATTTTGAAACAGGGTCTCGATAGATTAATGAGAATCTCACTAGTTGTTGAGGCTGGCTACGAACCTGCGATCCTCCTGTCTCAGCCTCCCAAGTACTGGGATTACAAGTGTGTGCCACCACGCCCGGCTGAGACTGAGTTCTTCTTAATGCTACCTAGGAGGGGAAGCACATCTGCTAATTTGTCCCATTCAGGAATTAAGGATGGCATTAATCTTGATTACTTGATGGAGATGGTATCTTCCAGGTTCTTCTCAAATAAATTCCTCCTTTTCCCCTTGGAATAAATAATTCTTTTATATGGAGACATTTTTGTGGCCTGGGTGAGCATCTCATGTTTTGTTTTACTTGCACCCCCTATTTTTTTTTTTTTACCATCTCTCGCTATATCTTGCCAGAATCAAATATTTCTATGGTGACTTTATTTTATTTTTTTTAATTACTCAAAGAAGCTTCATTCATTTAGCTTTCTGTCTCTGTGCTTGTGCCTTCAACACTTTCACAACGATTTTCTGTTCCTCAATAAGGAAAGTGTGCTTGATCCGGTCACATTTAGCACACATGGAACCACCATAGGCCCTGCTGACATGCTTTTTTGTTTTAGACAATCTCATAAGAACCTTAGGTCTCATGGCATGAACCCCACAAAGCCGGCCTGGGCATACACCACATGCGGATTTGGGTGCTTTCCCAACCTTCTTGGTATAACAGTAAACAATTCTGTTACCAGGGGTTCGGGACAGCCTAGTTTTGCTAGAGGCTGTATTATAGGAAAGCCTGCTACGATATGTCAAACACTGGACCATTTTAAGTGCCTCTAGATGCCGTTTCTGGAAGAGGAAAAACTATGATGATTTAAAAAATCTAAATTTTCTAATTGTACAATTACTACTATATTAGTTGACTTTCTATTATAAGGGAGAATTTTCTCATCTCTCTGTGTATTTGTTAATCTGTTTATTGCTATCAGTGCAGACTCACTGAATCCTATTTTTAAAATTAGGTTTAAAAATATTATTTTTTAAAATGGGGACTCACTATGTTGCCCAGGCTGGCCTTGAACTCCTGGACTTGAGTGACCCTCTTGGTTCAAACTCCCGAGCAGCTGAGATTACAGGAGCGTGCCACTGTGTCTGGCTTTGGCTTTTGCCTTATTCAATGGGTTATAACTTGTTGCCATCATTACTTATGTTGACATGGAGATTGTCCCATATTTGACCAGTGAGAGCCCCTTCTAAGGGCTTCTGAGTCCCGTTGACAGGTCTCTATCATTCTCTCAGTATTACCTGGGTTGTTCTTCATATCCTAATACTCCAGCCTTAGCTTGTATTTTTTCTGCCCCTCTCCTAGAACCAGTCAATTTTCCAAGGATTCTGGCATGCTCCTTCCTTCCTTCCTTCCTTCCTTCCTTCCTTCCTTCCTTCCTTCCTTCCTTTCTTCCTTCCTTTCCTCCTTCTTTCCCTTTTCTCCTTCTTCTCCCCCTCCTCCTCTTATCTATCTGTCTGTCTGTCTGTCTATCTCTCTTCCTATCCTGGCGATTGAACACAGGGGCATTCTACCTCCAAGCTAAACCCCCAGCCCTTTTCATTTTTCATTTGAAACAGGATCTCACTAAGTTGCTGAGGACTTTGCCAAGGCTGGCTTGAACTTGTGATCCTCCTGTCTCAACCTCCCAAGACGTAGGTGGGTGTGTCGTTCATGGGTGCTTATTATTACGGTGTATTGTTCCCAGGCTGTCCTAGTGGACAAAGCTGGGAATAATAAGCATGCGCAGCCATCCGTACATGCACACACCATTACATCTGTATTTATTTCCATGTCTTTCTGAGTTAGTCGGCTTTCCATTCCTGTGATGAATTACCTGAAGGAAACAGTGTAAAAGGAGGAAAGGTTTATTTTGGCTGTCAGTTTCAGAGGTTTCAGTCCACAATCGACTGGCTCTATAGTCTAGGCCTGTGTCATGGCAGAGCATCGTGGTGAGGAGCACGCTGTGGAGCAAAACTACTCCCTTCACGACTGCTGGGAACAGTGTGTGTGTGTGTGTGTGTGTGTGTGTGTGTGTGTGTGTGTGTGTGTGTGTCGGGGGGTGACATAGAACCTTCAAGGGCATACCACCAGGGACTTACTTCTTCCAACAGAGGCTCCATCTTCCAAGTTTTTACCACCTCCCATTAGCCCATTAAATTACAAATCTGTCCGCTGGGCGTGGTGGCACATGCCTGTAATCTCAGTATTTGGGAGGCTGACACAGGAGGATTGCAGGTTCGAGACCAGTCTCAGCAAATTAGACAGACTCTCAGCAACCTAGCGAGGCCCTGTTTCAAAACAAAAGCTAAAAAGAGCAGGGAGCTTAGCTCGGAAATAGAATGCCTTTGGGTTCTATCCCCAGCACCACGCACTCACACACAAAAATGACCAATCCATCAAGCAAGTAATCCATGATGAGGTCAGAGGCCTCCTGATTCCCTCATGACCCAAGGCCCTGCCTCTGAACCTCTGAACACAGTTGTGTCGGGGACCAAGCCTCACTGCATGAGCTTTTGGGGATATTTCAGATCCAAGTCATAGTGCTATCTACATATGCAATGTGTGTGTGTGTGTGTGTGAGAGAGAGAGAGAGATACCGGTGATTGAACCCAGGAGTATTCTACCTCCAAACTACACCCCTAACCTTTTTGTTTTTGTTTTGAAAGAGGGTCTCACTATGTTGCTGAGAGTCTTTCTATGTTGCTGAGGCTGTCCTCGAACCTGTGACCCTCCTGTCTCAGCCTCCCAAGTACTGGGATTGCAGGCACCCCAGCTGGCTACTTAAACTCCATACTGATATTTCCATCTCTAATCTAACACCACAGGGTTCATTTGAGCTTTCCTTATTTCCATGTTGTCCCTTCTCTTCTTCAGTGAGAACCCTGACCCCCTTTATCCTCAATGCATTCCCTTGCTTGCTCAGTCCCCGTATGTAGCCCCTCTTGTGATGCTACCAGGCTGCCACTCTCACACAGATCATTGCTATGGCTGTCCCACTCTGGTCTGCCCCTTGAGCTGGGGGCAGAATTAGGATGGAAGGAAGGAGGAGAGGGAGGGAGGGACGGAGGAAAGAATGAAAGAAAGGAAGGAAGAAATGCCCTGTTTTCCGGTTGAGACATAATTAAGTCAAGGCACAGATCCTAAACATTCAGTTTGATGAATTTTGATGATTGCAGGTACCCAAGGACCACCACCTAAGATAAAATGTAGAACACTTATACCCTTCTAGAAAGTTCTCTCAGGCAAGGAAACACAGGTATCTATTAGAAAACGTTAAAAACTCCTCTCCTTTCACTGTTCCTCTTAATGCCGATCTTTCATTTTGCAGTTTCTGCCAAAAATCTCTTCTCAATGTTGACCTTCTCTCCTCAACTTTTCTTTTCCCTGGGCCCAGCCTGTTTGGTTTCTCCCTCTCTCCATCCACCTTAGACCTTCATTATGTAGAACGACTTGGCCCTCCTTGACTTCATCCGTTGTCCCTCTTCCCTGTTTATCAAGGGAATCCTCCCCAATAAAGAGGAACGTGGGAGTTGTCCAGCTAACAAGAATCCTTCCCCTTAGAAGGACAAAAAGAGAAAACCCACCGTTATTTTGTATTGGCAGAAATACAGGTTTCTTCTTATCATGGAACACGCTGTTCATTGGAAGCATAGTTTTAAGAATCCTTGCCTGGCAGGAGCGTTTAGCATGTGGTGTGTCTCAAGGAACTTTAGACCTGTGGAGATAAGCCAAGACCACCCAAAGGAGAACAAGCAGAGGTGATTTATACAGGCTTTGCTAGAGCAAGGGGGTCTGCCATCCTCACGGATGTCCTCACTCAAAATGAGGCAGAGGAGTGGGAAAGCTTTACAATAG
The DNA here is from genome assembly GCA_004027655.1 of Graphiurus murinus. Lineage (NCBI taxonomy): Eukaryota > Metazoa > Chordata > Mammalia > Rodentia > Gliridae > Graphiurus > Graphiurus murinus. Next base: position 8,602 of record PVLC010033544.1, on the reverse strand, counting down.
AAAAAACAGAAACAAAAACTGGAAGGCTTCAAGTATTCCTGACTGGTTATTTATTTGCAAATTTTTCCTTCTCTCTCTTTTAAATATATCTTTATTGGTGCATTGTAATCTTACATCATAATGAAGTTCAGAGTGATAGGGACATGCACACAGCACCAGTTGACCTCTTCCCCACCCCCAGCTTCCTCCCCTCTTCATCCCCTTCCCCATACACTGTATTGAGACTGGCATTGGTAATTATATATATATATATATATATATATATATATATATATATAATTATATATAATTACCATATATATATATATATGGCATCAATTGAAGTGTTTTCTTTTTCAATTTCCTCTCTCCTCTTTCCCTCTCCTAGACCCCCCTCCATTGCCATTGCTACCCTGGAGTTTCTCCTCCTTTATCTAGAATCCCTCTTGTATTCCAGTTACTCCCTCGCTTCCTCATGTGAGAGAAAACATATGACCCTTTACTTTCTGAGAGTGGCTAATCTCACTGAGCAAAATATTCTCTAGTTCCATCCATTGTCCTTCAAATGACATCATTTTGTTCTTCCTTATGGGTGAGTAGAATTCCATTGTGTGTATGTCCCATAATTTCATAATCCATTCATCTGTTGATGGACACCTAGGCTGGCTCCAGGATTTAGCTATGGTCCTAATTAGTTGTTGGTATGGGGAAGACAGAGGTGGTCTTGCTAGGTATGATCAGTGGGAAGGACATGTCTCTCTCTCTCCAGTTGAGCCAATTGCTACAGAGGTTGTTATTTCACTTCCTAGACTGGTTGTGACAGAGATGATGGGCCACAGTTCTATTTTCATATATGCCCGGGCCATTGTCCACTTGTATATTCAGAGTCTTAGCGGGAATGATGTATGAGAAAACTGTGGACTCATGGATGGTCCCCTCTGTGAGACCTCCCAAGCACCATCATCAGCATTGGCCCAGTTCTCTCTTCCAACTCCTCTTTGAGTCCCAAACTGTAGTTTTGCATCAACTTTCCAATCCCTAAAACAGACCTAGAAAGCTGCCTAGAGAGATCGGGATGAGCTATAAAGGATGAGCAGGACTTTGTATGGATTTGACAGGAGAGATGACAGGAGTCAAGAACAGCTCCACGGTCATGACTGGAGCTACAGAGCATCTTGTTACTAACTGTAGATAGAAAGGGAATTAGGAAGTTGTTTTATGAGAAAAAAATGTCCAGTTCCATGTTAGGGGCATTAAAGTGGTAGGTGCCTCCTTGAAGATGTTCTTTAGAATCAGATATTTAGAAACTGAAGGACCATTTTAGAAGTGTGTAGATGGAGACAGATTGTCTCAAATTTATTTTATTTTTGTGGTACTGGGGATTAAGTCCAGGGGCACTCTACCACTAAGCTACGTCCCCGGCTTTATTTACTTATTTATCTCTTGTGGTACTGGAGATTGAACCCAAGAACACTCTAACTCTGACTACACCCCCAGCCCTTTTTATTTTTGTTTAGAAACAGGATCTCACTAGGTTGCTGAGGGTCTCCCTATTGCTGAGGCTCACTATGTTGCTGAGGCTGTTCTTCAACTTGCAATCCTCCTGTTTCAGCCTCCTAATTACTGGGATTACAGATGTGCACCACCATGTCCAACTCCCTTTTTACTTTTATTTTGAGACAGAGTGTTGCTAAGTTGCTGGTGTTGGCTTCAAACTCGCAATCCTCCTGCCTCAGCCTCCAGAGTCTCTAGGATTACAGGCATGTGCCACCACGCCTGGCTTATCCAGAGTTTATATAACAAAGATGTGGGTAAAATAGAAGCTTCAACCTTTTGGTAATCCATCCACAACATTCACAAAATAAGAGATGAAAAATGAGAGGTCCAGGCAATCTGGCAATTATCAGGATTCAGCCCGAGGGAATAATGAACTGCTTTGTGCCATTAAGAAAAATGTCATGTATCAAAGAAGAAACTATCTACCAGAGATTTCACAATAGACTCACAGATGTGGAGTAAATGATTAAAGCATGGAGGTCTCAGAGCTCCTTTCACATCATGACATTTTATCTTCTATTTACAGAGAAAAGTACACCCCAGAAGTGGCTTAATATTTAAGCACTTTTATGTTTGCATCTCCCTTCTGAGCAGAGGAAGCCCACTTTGGAAGGGCCCGTGTACACCGTCCACGATGATTTCTCCAGCCCTCATCTTGTTCTCCAGTTTGCTCTGCCATGTTGTCATTGCAGGACGGAGTGAGTACTGACTACTTTTGGGGAAAAAAAGTTAATTAATATAACCACCCTAGTATGTGTCAGGGATCAATGAATGACAGCTTTAAATTCAGAGTGGCCGGGTGTGGTGGCATACACTTGTAACCCCAGTGCTTGGGAGGCTGAGACCGGAGGATCTCAGGTTCATGGCCAGCCTCAGCTACTTAGCGAGACCCTGTTTCAAAAATAAAGAAGTAAAAATAGGGCTGGAGGTGTAGCTTGAGGGTAGAATGCCCCTGGGTTCAATCCTTGGTACTGCAATGATAGATAGATAGATAGATAGATAGATAGATAGATAGATAAAATTAGAGTAGATGCTGGAAAGACTGGACTGATACTCTTTACTCTTTTTGTTTGTTTGTTTTTATTGGTACTAGAGATTGAACCCCAGGGCATTCTATCTCTGAGGTATACTCATAGCCCTTTTTATTTTTTTACTTTGAAACAGGGTCTTGCTAGGTTGCTGACTGCCTCATTAAGTTGTTGAAGCTAGTCTTGAACCTGTGATCCTTCTGTCTCAGCCTTCCAACTACTGATTACAGGTGTGTACCACCATGCCTGGCCTTTATTTTTTTTTTTTTGGTATGGGAGATTGAACTCAGGGGCATTCTACCTCGGACTGACACCCTAGTCCTATTTTATTTTATTTATTTTATTTTGAAACAGGGTCGTGCAGTCGGGCGTGATGGCACACATTTGTAATCCCAGCATTGGGGAGGCTGAGACCGGAGGATCCGGGTTCGAGGCCAGCCTCAGCTACCTAGTGAGGCACTCCGCAACTTAGTGAGACTCAGTTTCAAAATACAGAATAAAAAATAGGGCTTGGGGGTGTAGCTCGGAGGTAGAACGCCCCTGAGTTCAATCCCCAGTACCGCAAAAAAAAAAAAAGAAAGAAACAGGGTCTTACTAAGTTGATGAGAGCCTAAGTTGCTGAGGCTGGTCTCAAACTTGGCATCCTCCTGTCTTAGCCTCCCAAGTACTGGGATTATAGACATGCGCCACCATATCCAGCTGATACTTCTTACTCTTTAATACTGACATTCTTACAGTTCCTCCATAAGATACTTTGAGAATTTAAGCCTCAGCGTACTGACCTATAATATCAGGATAATGATAGTACCTACTTCAAACAGTTGTTGAGAAGATTAGATGAGATATTGAATATGAAGTACTTGGTGTGGAATTTGGAATACTTATTATTGATAGCAGTAAATATTTTCATTTGTGTGCTAGCGCTAGCTGAACTTAAATTGTGAATAGAAACTGGGCATGGTGGCACATGCTTGCAATCCCAGGACTTGAGAAGCTGAGACAGGAGCTTTCCAGGTTTGAGGACAGCCTCAGCAAATAATGACACTCTCATTAACCTAGCAAGACCCTGTTTTAAAATAAAAATAAGATAGGGCTGTGGGTATAGCTCAGCAGTAAAATGCCCCTGGGTTCAATCCCCAGTGCCACACACACACACACACACACACACACACACACACACACACACACACACACACAGAGTGAATAGTCTGTTCTGTGCTCTGTTTCAGCCTGTCCCAAGCCAGATGACCTACCGTTTTCCGTAGTTACTCCATTAAAAACGTCCTACGAGCCAGGCGAGCAGATCGTGTACTCCTGCAAGCCGGGCTATGTGTCCCGGGGAGGGATGAGACGGTTCACTTGTCCTCTCACGGGAATGTGGCCCATCAACACTCTGAGATGTGCACGTAAGTCCACACCTCCGCTGGTGAGCCCTGGGGGAGAGACTGGCTGCTGCTTTGTGCTTAGAGAGCTGAGGGCCAGCAGGGGCTGCTGGGAGAGGAGGGCAAGTGTATAGATGCTGTGTAGAGAGGCGAAAAGGTCGAGTGTAGCCTGGAACCAAGGCAGGTTCAAAGAAGAACCCGGACTGATCAAAAGAGAGGGCAAAGTTATAGAAGTTAAGAGACCAGCCAAGTATAGACTAATGCCCAAGAGACACTGACGTGGACAAATGCAACCTGGGGAGTTGTACCTTTGGACTTTGCCTCAAAATGAAAGCAGGGTTAATGGCTACTGAAATTAACATAAATTTCATCTAAATTATGTCTATGTCTCTAATAAAATATAATAGCAAATTATACACTAAATTGTGTATTATATAATTAGTGTAAATTGTATATCTCACTATTGTTTCATTGTGATTGTTACTTTTATTTATTCTTTGGAACATGGCTCTTTGATATCATGGTAACCTTACTCTTTATAGTCAAATATTAAGCAATTAAACATTGAATTTCTGGCAATTACATGTAGAAGTTAAGCAACAAAAATGGCTATATGGACTGTCTGAGCTCTAATTATTTTGATTATATAGACATGACCTTTGCCATAAATATATAAGTTCATGTAAATTATTTTAGTATGTTTTTTTATTTAGAAAAAATGTGTGGTGGCACATGCCTGTAATCCCAGTACTTGGGAGCCTAAGACCAGAGGATTGCAGGTTCCAGGCCATCCTCAGCAAAATAGCAAGACCCTCTTTCAGCGCAAAAAATAAAAATGGCTGTGGGTGTGGCTCAGAGGTAGAATGCCCCTGGGTTTATTCCCAAGTACTCAAAACCACAACAAAACCTCTTTGTGTGTGTGTGTGTGTGTGTGTGTGTGTGTGTGTGTGTGTGTGTGTGTGCTGGGAATTGAATCCAGGGACTTGAGTATGCTGATGTGCTTATACCACAGAACCCCAGACTCTAAACATACTTTTTAATGAAAAGCCACTATACCATCATTAGGGAAATTTTTGCTTTAAATCAGCAATAACTCTGGAACACTAAAAATGTCATTTTCCAAGTTATTTTCCATGTGTGTGTTATGCGTAAAATACATACAATTTTGTATTTTTCTATTTTCATCAGCATATCATAAAAGTTGACTTCATAATTTATATTTTATTGCCTGCAAAAAAAGCCCATCTGTGGATTTACGTTGACTGAAGATCTCAACAGTGAACAATTAGACTATTCAAATTCTGTTATTAGCAGTTGCAGTGTAATGGGTACCTTGGTGCATATATCATTAGATATCATTTGCTTTCACTTGAATTGCCTTCTTTGGATAATTAGTAGGAGACTTATTGGATCAAAGGATGGGAATGAGTTTACATTTTTTTTTATTTTAACAGAATGTTCTACAAAGAGAAATTTAACTTTGTCTCTTTAAACCACAGCCAGAGTTTGTCCGTTCGCTGGAATCTTAGAAAACGGAGCTGTACGCTATACCACTTTCGAATATCCCAACATGATCAGTTTTACTTGTAACCCTGGGTAAGGACTTTCATGGCACTGAGCGACTGACCCAGCACTTTCTGGGCTCTTGAGCTAAACATCAAGACTGGGTCGTACTTTATTTCTAGATGTTAGGTTGAATTTGCTGAACACCAATCAGTTTTAGTCCTACTTTTAATGTATACTACAGTGGTGTTGAGGATGGGGTAAGGAGTGAGAGTAAAATAACTACTGCAACATGAAATCACCACTGTATCTAGTTGTCTGGCCTGATTAATTACTAATCTGAGGAGGTACATTAAAATGGTTGCACTTGTGTAATAATTCCCTATCATCTCTGGGTCAGATCATGGTGTAGAGTTAAAATACTTTAGGACTAAGGCTTGGGTTTTAGTGATGAGGCTCATTTGATGGACCAGCCTGGTCGTCTCTGAAGAGAATTCTTTTTTTTTTTTTTTTTTTTTTTGTGGTACTGGGAATTGAACTCAGGGGCATTCTACCTCTGAGCTACACTCCCAGTCCTATTTTTTATTCTTTTATTTTGAAACACGGTCTCACTAAGTTGCCGAGGGCCTCACTAAGCAGCTGAGGCTGGCTGCGAACTCGGATCCTCCAGTCTCAGCCTCCCAAATACTAGGATTACAAGTGTGCGCCACCATGCCCAGCTGAAGAGAATTCTAAAGAGAAGGTTGGGAGAGTGATGATATAGAGTGTAGTTTTTCTTATCCTAGTTCAGTGCAATATAATATCTCCAGGAGGAAGGTACATACAGTTGGTCATATATAGCTCATCAGTCATCTGAGAAAAGATATCACTGTAATGCTGCGGAAAGTACATTGGCTATTGTACGTTGGCAAACAATTTTACAGAGGGTTGTTGTTTGAAAATGGAGGTTAAAAAATACTATGTATGGCTGGGCATGGTGATGGTGCATGCCTGTAATTCTAGTACTTAGGAGGCTGAGACAGAGTGTCACAGGTTTGAAGCCAGACTCAGCAACGTAGCAAGGCCCTCAGCAATTTAATGAGATTCTGTTTCAAAATAAAAAATAATATAGGGCTGGGGGTGTAGCTCAGAGGTAGAATGCCCCTGGATTCCATCCCTAGTACCATAATACACATACGCACACACATACACATACACACACACTCACACACTCACACGCACACACACAGACACACAATATACAGTTATTTCATCAGAAACACCAATATACTAGTGAATCTGATGATAAATAACCTTTGAATATAATTAGCTTCAGGGACAGACTGTTATATTTTCATAGGAGATATATTGCATTACTTTTCTACATGTGTGTCCAGTACGCTCTAAGATAATAGCAGAGAGTACTCAGTTTGACTTTTGTCATCCTGAAAAAGAGATGGTTCTTTGCTTTTGTAAGAAGCAGCTAACTGGGATGACTGTTTGAGGGATTTAGGAGTATGGCTTCTCCACTCACCAGCTATGAAAACCTCCAATAATTCACCTGCCACATTGGCTGGGACACTCCTTGAGCCTTAAGATGAATGTTAAGATCTTCAGAAAAACAGCACGTAAGACTGGGAAAGAAGTCAATAGAATTGCTGGGTGTGGTAGTATGTACCTATAGTCCCAGCTACTTGGGAGGCCGAGGCAGGAAGATCACTTGAGTCTAGGAGTTTGAGGCCAGCCTTGGTAACATAGACAGACTGCCTAAAAAAAAAAAAAAAAAAAAAAAAAAAAGCGCACTTGAGATGCCACTGATAGCTTATTTTGCCACTTGACAGATTAAAGTTTCCTTTTGCAGGTATTATCTGAATGGAACTAATTCTGCTAAATGCACAGAAGAAGGACACTGGAGTCCGCAGCTTCCTAACTGTGCTCGTGAGTCGATGGGTCCCACTTATGGGTAGGGTGATGAGTTGGTTTGTCCTCAAATTTCTTGGTTTTAGCACTGAGAGTCCCACATTCCAGAAACTCCTCGGTCCCAGGAAACCTCTCATTCCTGGTTCAACAAGATGGTTGGTCCTTAGTGGGAATGCTTATCCTGGCATCGTCCTGCATTGGAGGACGGTCAAACACTCTAGGATGACAGAAGGGAAGCATTTTACTCAAGGACACAATTTTGGATCCTCTACCTGGTTGAGCCAGTAATTGCTGCATTTGTTGGCTCCAGCGCTCCCACGGTGTTTTGGCAAGGGCTTGGGTATATCTGGCATGAGTCTATCAGGGACCGCCACCCTGGCTTAGAAAAACTTCTGCAAGCAATGAGCTCCAACATCTCCCTCCTGCTCTGGAACCTGGACCGTTCATGCATTCTTTTCCATCTTTAACACACATAAATTGAGGGAGAGTGAGTCTAGTGTTGAAAAGCCACCTTCACAGTAAGCTGAGAGCCCAGCAAGGGCCTTGTATCCTAGGAGCCGACTGAGATGATTCCCTAAGTCCTGGGTGGCATATTCCGGTTATTTTCTGCTGAACATTCAGGGTCAGCAATGGGCCTTGCATCTATGAGGAGAAATGATCTCATGTTTCCTAACTTATGACTTACATAAATCCAACCTCTGGCTGGGAAGCTCAGGCATGAGAATAAGTATTATGGCTCTTTAATTTTTCAATGAGATCTGTCCTAGCAAAAGCAAGTGGAAAAGTAAAGCAACTCCAAAATAAATCATCGTTTAAGAAAAACCAAGCCGGGCATGGTGGCACACACTTGTAATCCCAGTACTTTGGGAGGCTGAAACAGGAGGATCACAGGTTCGTGGCCAGCGTTAGCAACTTAGTGAGACCCTGTATAAAAAAATAAAGAATAAAAATAGGGCTGAGGGTGGAGCTCAGAGGTAGAATACCCCTGGGTTCCTACCCCTGGGTTCCATCCCCAGTACTGAAAAAAAGAAAAGAAAAGAAAAACCAAACTAAGCTTGGAGTGACATGCCTATAATCCCAGCACTTGGGAGACTGAGGCAGGAGGATTGCAGGTTTGAGACCAGCCTCAGCAACTTAGCGAGACCCTGTATCAAAAATAAAAATGGCTTGGGGATATAGCTCAGGAATAGCACCTGGGTTCAATCCCTAGTACCAATAAATAAATGAATAGAAAAATCAAACTACCAAAAAAAA
>PVLC010033543.1:0-17445 GCA_004027655.1 Graphiurus murinus | reverse complement strand
ATATCTATGCCACTCTCATATGTGATATGAGTATATAATATATGAAACAGACCATCACTGTCACGACACACAGCATACATCTCTTGACTTGATGCAAGTTGGAGTACACGGCATTGCCTGTGAAGAATTCTCACTAAAGTAGTTCAACCCATTGGACCCAACATCCAGTTTACAGGAAATAAAGGGGCTGGAGAAACAGCGTACAGGATGCAGACCACGGGAAAGCAAGCGGCCAGATCTACAGTGTGGACCCCACGAAGGGCAGTGACCTGTTTTCTTGAGATGTGAGTGTATGTTTTTAAGGCAGCCTTCTTGATTCCATGACGTTTAGGACACATAACAACCAATTACAAAATGTAGAAAATGGGATGGAAATTGGGGGAAAAAACTCTAAGAAGCCGTTTTGGGGAGTAGTTAGGGGAAATTGAATATGGGCTGAGAATTCAATGTACCAAGGAGTAATTGATGATATTGTTGGGTGAGATGACGGCATCACAGTTGCTTACGAAAATGTTCTTAGTTTTAGTTGATGTAAAATAATCTTAATCCTTATTTTTCAGTTATATCTGAAAACACCCAGGGGTCAAATGATGTGAGAGATTTGCTTTAAAGTGCTAGAAAACAAGGAGAAAAGGAAGAAGAAAGAGAAGGACTGGTGGCGTGTGCGTGCAGAGATGCTCGCTGTGTGTGGAGGGCACGGAGGGGAGCTTGTCTTACCATTAGCTTTGCTTTGGTATATGTTTGAAAACTTTCATAGCAAAAAAAATTTACAACCTTCTTACTAGGAATTATGCAGACTACAAAATATAAGCAAACAGACACACAATTTTAGGCATGTTTACTTTTGCTGTGCATTTTACATGCAAGAAACACCTGCCTGTAGATTCAATTAAAAGTGGTTTTATCACTATTAAAAATTCAGATTTATCAGGCAGTCTATTTGCATTACAAAGAGCACTGCTTCTTTTATAGAATAGTTCACCAGGAATTTCATGAAATGATTTATTTAGTTTCCATGAGGATCCTTTTTCTAAGTCCTCCAACACAGCCTCCTTTTTTCTTTTGGTTTCTTCTACCTGCCATCCAAGGGAGTTGGGTCCTTCATGCCTCCAAAGTGTTATGAAAGCTTTGCTTTCCCAAATGATTTTCTTCATTTTTTTTACCTTGTGACATCTTCTTGTATTGTACTTGTCAGTGTATTATTTTTCTCCAGAGAAACAGAACCAAGAGGCTGATCTACACATAGATATATATACACACATATGTGCATGCATACACATGTACTTATGTATGATGTATACATGCATAACATGTAAATGGAGAGAGAGAAAGAGAGAGAGAGAAAAAGACAGAAAGAGAGAGAGAGAGAGAGATTATAAGGAAGTGGCTCACAGGCCCGCAGGTCCCAAGGTCTCTCAACTGGACACCCAGCAGGAAAGCAGCTAACGTAGTTCCAGTCCAAACGCCAGCAGGCTGTTTTAGTTAGGGTTCAAAGATGGGGGGAGGATCGATGCCCCAGCTCAGACCAGCAGAGGCGTTTCCTCTTCTTCAATCTTTTTTCCAAAGCCCACCTGCAATCTGCTTTCTTCAGTCTACCAATTCAGACGTTAATCTCATCGAGACTAATATTTGACCGAATGGCTGGGCACCCGGTGGGCCAGTCAAGTCGTCGGATAAAATTAGCCCTCACTCTTGCTCATGCTTTCAGACCAACGTCAAGTAGACATCCTGCACCGGAGCTTCCACAGGGCTGGACTACCTAGAGGGGCGTGGCTGCTTTTCATTCTAGGCTCTGAATTCCTTCATGCAGAGGCTCTGTCTCACCCATCTTTCAGTCGCAGAAAGCTAAACGAGGGCCTGGCATGGAAGACGTTGAAATCATTATCCGTTGGGTGAGTGAATGAATGGAGGAATAATTACATCTGCAAAAAAAAAAATTTAAGAGAAACTCTAAGTTAGGAACCATTTTTATATACTTTTATTTGGTGCATTGTAATTATACATCATACTAGGATGCAGAGTGATAGAAACATAAAAACATACATGCGCACGATTCTTGGAGCACTTCTCTCTGGGCCCACCCTCCCCTCCTGCTTCCCTACATGTTTTTGAGATTGGAATCGGTAATGTTGTTTATCTACATAGCATTATTTCAACTGTACATTCCTTACATCTCTGTCCCCCCTCCTACCTCCCCTATACCCCTCTGTCACTCCATTGGAGTCTTTGCTCTTCTTATGAAATTTAGTAAGGGGACGCAGTTTAGGACAAATAGGTAATCATGAAGAAGTATGCTGTGTTAAAAAGGAGACCCAGTAAGCCGGGCGTGGTGGCGCACGCTTGTAATCCCAGCATTCGGGAGGCTGAGACCCGAGGATCCGGGTTCGCGGCCAGCCTCAGCTACCTAGTGAGGCACTCCACAACTTAGTGAGACTCGGTTTCAAAATAAAGAATAAAAAATAGGGCTGGGGGTATAGCTCGGAGGTAGAATGCCCCTGAGTTCAATCCCCAGTACCGCAAAAAAAAAAAAAAGGAGACCCAGTAAAAACAAAATAAAGTTAACAAGTTCATTCCTAAAAGAAAGACACTTCATGTACAGATTGGAGATGATAGGAATGATTAAGCTATCACTTAATAGAATCTTTGAATTTTGTTGCAGTCTAAGTTGTAGTGAAGAAATTATTTTGTCAAACGTCCTATGTACATGGTGAAACATCTGCCAGCATGTAAAATGAACACCATATCCCTCTTCCTCATTCTGCCTGCCTCAAAGCCTTCTCCCAGAAGTGTACTTTATTTTAGCTGCTGCTGCTGCTGCTGCCAGTAACCTCCATCTCGTCACATAGTGCACTTAATTCTGCTCTTTCTTAACTTACACATTTTAAACATTAATTACTTCTGCCCCTGATAGTCGTGTGGATTTCAACAAGTGTCTTGATGTTTGTCTTTTCTGATTTTCATCTTTTGTAAAATAGGGCACATGATATCCTGTGCTAAAACATTCTTGTAAGGATTAAATGAGTTACTTTATTTAAAGTGCTTGGTATGTAGTAACAGTCATGGAAGTTTTATAATAATAATAGCAACAACAATTAATTTTCTAATCATCGGTGATAGACATTTTGCTTTTCTGTGCCACCTCCCCATCTCCGACTATCTCATCCCCTTGTTCTTCTTACATAATTGTATCACAGTTTTTCAGTAAATCAGTAAAATCATGTCTATATCACTATGATCATGTAAGTGTATTCTCAACTGAAGTAGATAAATATAGACTTACAAAAGCCCCACTTACAATGTTTTTACATTAGGTTGGTGGGAAAGTGATATTTCAGTAGAAACCATACATTCAGTAGAAACCACAGTTCAAGTTCTGAATTTTGATCTTTTTCTTTGGCTAGTGTTGTACAAACTCATGTGCATGAAGGTGGGCAGCAGAGGGGACCACAGTTCCCATCGGCCTCGCCATCTTGAGGAGAATAACTGACGCTTTGTAGTGTGCTGGTGCTCAGTGCATTAGGTCTAGTAAAGGCATTTTGATTTATGATATTTTCCCATTTACAATTCATGTATCTGGATGTAACCTTGTAAGTCAAGGCGCTTCTGTACTGCATATGTTAGGGTTTGTTTGCAATAAGCACAAACTATTCAAATTATTTTAAGCAGAATCTGAGCATCGGGGGCTTACAGTATGGTCTGGAGTCACCAGCTGGGTTTGGCAGCTGCCTATCTGTGAGGGAGTGGTAGTTACCCTGATAGGTCCACCTGAGCCTGGTGAGGAGAAGCTGCTTTGCAGGTGAGGCCTGGAGAGAGAGCTGTAAGCTGCAGGGACCCGGGGAAGAGAAAACCCCTTCCTCCTGTGTTCCCACCGTGCTTTCTACTGATAAGGCAGTACGTCTACATCAAGTCGTCTGGCAAGAGAGACTCCCCTCCATTATTTCAGACAGGGAGAGAATCACTAACCAGCAGTGTACTGAGTGCAGAAGCCTTCTAACATGCTGTTATAGTTGCATTCCAAACGCTAAGCTGAGTGCATGGGCGTGTGGTGGGAGAGGAGAGTGTGTTCGTTAATGGGGAAATCATTAAGTGTATCTTACTCAGAGGGGACGGAGTAGAGAGAGTGACAGGGAGGCAGATTTTGACATACCACAAGGAATTTGGATGCTTATCTCCAAATGTCTCCATTATGTAATACTAAGACTGAGGAAGCAGAACCTAGAGCAGTCCTTGTTGAGTAGTGGAGGTTTACTAGGTTAGACTGGCTCTTCCCTAAGGTCCGTTCCAATCTGGAGAAGCTGTGAACTTTTCTGTTACCTAAAGTGAGGTGTGCCTATATGTCTAACAATCAACCTAGCCGTTTATTTATCTGATCCATCCATCCATCCATCCATCCATCCATCCATCCATCCATCCATCTTTCCATCCATCCATCCATCCATCCATCCATCCATCCATCCATCCATCCCTTCTCTTTTGAGTTGTTTTAAGACTCAGTGAAGTTATTTCATTCAATTCAAGTTTATATTACTTAGACCTGTGTTTATTGGTTGATTTTCAAGGGCTATTATAATACTAATATTAGAATTCATCAAATACATTACATATGAACACATTTTTTAATTTAGCCTAAATATTACAGTAATTTTTATTTGCTGTCTTTTAAATTCCAGGCATCCTTTTTTTCTAAAAGTTTCTCATAATATGCCAAAAAGGCAATAAAAGAGACAGAAAGACCACATACAACCAAAGCATTACAGTAAGACATAGATTGTACAATAGTTCCCGTGGTGTTATGGGACTCCAAGGTAATTCTACACCAGTTTCAGAACGAACCAGTTTCAGAACGAACCCTCCAGTTGTCTAAGCAGAGGCGCTGAGATGAGTCCCCCCTGGCCTATTTCCTTAGTCTAAGCATTATCTGAGGGTTAATGGTAGGATTTTCCTGTTTGAAAATGGCTGTGTCTTCTTCACTGGCACATGAGAATGCTCAAGAATCGAAGTCCTACATAGACCTGAAATGATGACAAGCATTCTCTGTGCTGGGCCTCTTCATTCTTCTTTGGTGAAGTGAGTAACAGGCTGGTAATAGTAATTCTGAATAGGAAGAGGGGGAACCGGTCATTTGACTCTAGATTCTGCTCTGTGAGGGTGTCCCCGGTATATTTGCATTGCGTGAAACTGTGGGTTACTTCAGGAAGTGGGGGGTAGCCCCACTCTCATTGTGAGCTCTTCACAGGAAGCTGAAAATGCTGATTGGATTCATGCAGAAAGGGGGACCCGGAGGATCAAGTGGTTTACCCAACATCACACACCAGAGCTGGACATCTGGAGCTGGAAATTAGTTCTCTTGATTCACAACCTGGAGTTGTTTCTTTTTTTTTTTTTTTTTAACCTACTTTCTTAGTTTGTTGCATAGATGATCATCAGGATATTTGTTCATGAAAATCAAACTCCCACTGCTGAAAACCTGTCATCTGGCACTTGGGATTTAAGTCCCTTCTGCCGCCCAGACCTTTGCCAGTGCTGGCGGATGGGCACCTGTGTGTGCCTGTCCTGCCGTGCTGGGGCCACAGCTGCCTGGTGGCCAGCGCACCCCCGTGTCTGTGCAGGAGCCCGGCAGTGCATGTAAGGTGACCTCCAGGGCGCTGGCCACGTGGTTCCTGCAGACAGGCCTCTTTCTAAAGGTAGCCTGGTGTCGTGGCGCCTGGCTCTGCATCCTGCAGCTGCTGCAGGGCTCAGGGCAGGCGCAGGCGCAATCCGTGCGAGTCCCCGAGCTCAGCCCCACGGCCAGAGCGAGAGCGGGGCATCCTGCATAGCCCCCCTCCCCCGGCAGCCGCCTTGTCATTGTTACAGGGCCCCTTTAATTTCTTGCAATTTCCTTTGTCTCAGCAGTTTTGGTCGCGTCCTGAAAACTGTCAGGCGTCCTTGTTTCTGTAAGGACCTGACAATTCCGGCCTCACAATGCAGCCTAAATTGGACCAGCTGCTGCCTCAATGGAACAGGCTGCCCATCTCCGAGGCATTAAGCCCAAAATTATGTCGAAAATTGAAGCCTTTGACTTGCTCTGGATTAATGTGATTAAGCAGGGCTTGCTTTAATTTGTAGCCATCTCTTCCTTTATTAATAACATCTCATCAGTGGGAGCAGCACGCGTGTCTGCGAGACAGCGGAAAGTTAGGGTGATTGCAGTTTGTCTGTAAGAAAAGTCTTTTAGTGTTTCAGCAGCACCCGAAACAAGGCTTCAGTCGGGCAGATTTAGACCTGCTTGTTATTCTTAATTTTTTATGGAAACCTAATAAGCAAATGAATCCTCTCCCCCCCTCCTTGTCCCACCCCCTGAGGTCTACATTTGATTTACAGCTCCCTTTAAGTAATAAAGAAAGGATTTTTTTGAATCTGAGTTGTATCAACTGGTGAAATCTGGAAAAAAAAAATATCCTTCAGGGTTAAGAAAGGTAGAATTAAAAAGGGGTCTGATTTTTTTCCTCTGTAATTGAAAATGTATTACTATTATGATGATTATAAATAATCTGTTAGCTTTTCTAAATAAGAAAGTATTGCCTCATTACTTGAGACCTAGGTTTTTGTAATAATAGCGACGGATTATAGTGCGAGAAACTAGGGCAATGTTTTAAAAATATCTTCAGTGATTTTTTAAGCTCAATGAAATTGTCCTTATAAACTTAAAATGGTAATAACTCTAAAATCCTGTGTCTTTTTCTCCTTCTAATTTAGCTATTGAAAGTATATGTCCAAGAATTTTTCTGAGTTCAAGTTTGATTTTCCTTCCGTGCTCTCAGAGCCAAAGAACACAGATCTGGGAGCCAGCAAGCCTGGCAAGATTACACTTTTTCTCACCAAGAAAGTGACCTTGGGAAGGTCACCCAAGCTCTTGGTGACTAAGTTTCACTATCTGTAGAATTAGGAAATTGAGGAGGAAACTTTCTATAATCCTTTCTAGTCCTACTATTTTATGGTACAAACTTCTATGGTTTCTTATCAGATTTATAAAGGATGATTCACGGAGTCTAATTCCAATGTTGCCTTTTCCCTTTACAAAATATATAAGTTATAAATTTATTGATATTCGAGTTAAGTCTCATAGTACCTGGAAGTCAGCATCAATAACTCAGCATCATGGCACATAGTCCTAATTGCTCATCTTCTTTCTAAGGCCGTTTTATTTATAGTTCATTGGCTACTTATTGGCACAATGTTTTTATCCACTAAGAACTCTTTATCATAAGTGTGTGTGGTGAAGCATTTGCTAATTAGGTCGATTTAGCCATTCTACGGTGTATACACATCTCAAAACATCATGTCGTATGCCACAAATATGGGCAATTTTTGTCAGTAAAAATAAATTTGAAAGCCAGGCGTGGTGGCGCACGCTTGTAATCCCAGTACCTGGGAGGCTGAGACAGGAAGATCGCAGGTTCGAGGCCAGCCTCAGCTACTTAGTGAGGCTCTCCGCAACTTAGTGAGATCTTGTTTCAAACTAAAGAATAAAAAATAGGGCTGGGGGTGTAGCTTGGAGGTAGAACGCCCCTGAGTTCAATCCCCAGTACTGCAAAAAATAAACATAAATAAATAAATAAATAAAGTTTGAGAGAAAAGGCAGCTCACATTCTTGGTAGAACTCGGCTAGAACTCTATCACGTGACCACACTAGCTGTCAGGGAAGCCAGGATTGCGGGGAAGTGGGGCTTCCGAAGACAGGAAGTCGGTTTGGGGGAAGAGCTGGCAGACACCCACTGCCATTTGCAAGTCATTTCTGGTCCCCTCTCTCTGCAATTATGGGGTCACTCCTGGAGGAGGATGCAGAGATGCTTCTCATGTGTGAGCATCCCTCTTTACGGCACTTTTGAAGTTCCAAGTATTCTCTTCAACCTAAATAGGAAGGACTGAGGCATCTCCCAACCCCCATCTGACTTGACTTCTGGCTGGGTCCTTGGCGCTTCCTGGAGCTACGAGTCTCCTGGGCACCATTTGGGTGCTGGTTAGACAGCAGTGATGGGGGTTTCCTTGAGCATGCTTAGGAACTAGAAGCGATTTTTTGCCTGCCAGTGGAATGGAATTAGCTTTTGCTTTGTGGGTTGAGTTATTCTTACAAAGGGCATTTAGAGGTCATTGATGATGTGGGAACCCCACCATTGTCTTCTTCTTACCTCCTGCCATGATTGTTTCTAGGTTCTACTACAGAATGACCATCTTGGGTACCTGTTGGAGCCTCTGTCTCTTCATTAGTGAAAGGAGGGATCCTAATTCTTACCTAGATGGATGGAATGATGACGATGCACTGCATATTTTACATGTAGTTACTTAACATAACTCTAAGTGAATTAATTAATACAAAAATGCCTATTTTCCAGGTACATGTTATAGATGAAAATAGGCAGGGGGGTTATGAACATCCATTTTAGAAATACACATTCTCAGAGGTTTACAAAAGCAGTGATATCAAAGCTAGTTCCTGTTGAGGACTCAGGTGAGGCCTCGTCTTCTTGGAGTGTGACCTCTCCTGACCCCACAGATGTGGGTCCATTGTCCTGAGGGCTCTTCTGCCCCCTGCACACGCACTCCTACCTGGGCACCCTTCCTCTGGATTGTCGTGGCTGGCTTACCTCGCCTGCGCTCCCACTAGGTCAAACAATTTCCCTTTCCTGCTTGCTAGGCACTCCAAGGCCTAGCAAAGTTGAAATGCATAAGATTGCCATTTTTGTAAAGAAAAATAGCTGACTATTAACAGTTTCATATAGTCGATCGAAGTTCCTAGAAGGCACAAGATACTGTTGGCTGTGAAGTGATGTTTGACACCTAAATGTGGGATCCATACTTCTCTTGTTTTGGGTCCTGTGCTGTGTTTAGCAGCTATGATGCCCTCATTGATGACATCACGAATGCTAATGCCTGCTGTAATCCTGAGTGTGCTTCCTTAGCAGAACAAATTCCTTACAAGCAAGCTAGCGTCTGGTCGCGGTGTCTCTCCACAGTGCTTCATATGTGTGCACAAGGGGAGGCACTCAGTACCTTCAGATGTGTGTCTTGAATTCGCTTGCTCTGAATTATAGATGAAGGCCGTGGATCTCAGCTTTGGGAAATGTTAAGTGATTCAATCAGACTCATAGTCTTTGACAGAATTAGCACTCGTGCTCTGCGGCTCATCTGTTTCCAGGATGGCGGCCGCCTGTGACTTGTGAAGGACGTCAGTGTGAGCTGACAGGAGGCTTTCTTGCCCTAGGCTTTTTGGTGTGCGTGTCATCGGGTTTCATTGGAAGAAACACCCAATTTGGAATCAGATCTGGTCCCGGATCCAGCTATGCCATTTACGGGCTTGTGACCTTGGCACAGCCATTTAACTTTTTGCTACTTCATTTGCTTCTTTTTGTTTAAAAAAAAAAAAATGCTTGCTTCACATCACTGACATGAGAACTTAATGAGATCCAATATGTAGATTATTTAGAATACTTTTGGCTGTAAGTAACAGAAACTGTGATTAAAATTGGCCTAAGAATAGGAACATATACTTAAAAAAAAAAACAAAAAAAAACTAGAAGTCACGAAGTTCCAGGGTATTTAATTCAGTAGCTAAAAAATAAAAGTAAAAATAAAAAAAGAAAGAAAGAAAGGAAGAAGAACCCATGAGATTAGTTTCTATCCTTCCACTCTGCCGCTCTCAGCTCTGGCAGTGTCCCTCCCTGGCCTTGGGTGGTGGTTGTGGCTCCATGCGTCACGTTCTGAACATCAATATCCCTTGTCAAGAAAGGAGGCCTGAATGTTCCATTTTTGCATCCTTTTGTGAGAAGAATTTTCTAGAAGTCCCCCAAAAGGCATCCCCTTATCTCTGTTGGCCAGAATTGCTTCACACACATGTGTGTGGTAAACCAACCCCTGAGAAAGGAAATGAAATGGTGAAAAAGAGACCAGTCCAGACATCCCTGGATACATCAGAGGGACCTGCCTGCCCCGGATCACCGATTACCTGAACTGACTTGGTCCAATAGAAACAAGGGAACCTGGGGGGGAGGGAGACAGCTGTTGGATGGGCAGCCAGCGGTGCTGGTGGAACCACGTAGCAGTGCTTGGCCAACCCTACAAGATGGCAATATAAGTGCATGTTTACGTGGCCAGATTTAAGTAGGTGATTAGTGGAGTGTATCTAAAACCCCAGATGTGTTCCTTCCTTATACTTCTCATTTCATATACACATAGACCAAGATTCTTTCTTGGTCCTTAATCCTTAGAAGGTATAGAACTACAAACAATCTCTATAAAAATAAAAATTTAAAAATGTAACCATATTTTTTTATGGTTGAAGACATCAATTTGGATAAAAAGTTGGCTTTCTGAGACCTTACAGAAGGACTAAGGAGCTATATAGCTCTTCAGACATTCCACCAGTGGATGACGGTGCAAAAGTTAAACAAAACAAAAACCCTTTGTCATACCAAATGCTGGGCTGCCGGTGGATGGCATAATTTATCTTACTCATTTCGGTGGATTTGATAGAAAGTTATGGTTTGCTCATGGGGACATGCACATTTTAAGAAGTGTCCCTAAGCATAGTTTCACCTTCTGAAAAAAAACTATAAAAGTCATGACCTTGTTTTACTGCAAAATTACTGTAAAATCAAACTATAAATCAAGGGTGTGATTTAACCTTCTCTGTCAGTCTCTCCCATCAGCGGGGAATAAATCATGTACACAGACATTCTTTCCTGATCTGTTGAGGGCAGTCTACGAACGTGTCAGTGTGGGTGCCACAAAGGCCCGCAAGACAACGTTATCATATTTCAAGCAGCTCATCCTCTAGTAAACAGGCAAGAGAATTCTGACTTAAGGTAGAGAGCGCTGAGGGTCTCAAGGCCTCTCCAGGTGGAGGGCTCTGAGGACTACGGAGGTGGCAGGTGGTTTCTGGCTGTGGTGAGGACAGTGTCACCCAGACAGATGGGGAGGAAGCATTGGGCACATGTGAGGGACAGTGCTGGGAAACGGTGACCCTGGAGAGTAAGCCATAGGAAGGCTCACAGGAAAAGAAGATGCGACTAAATCGTGTTACACACAGGCTACGTGTGATCTTGTAGCACTGGATAATTCCCCACCGAAGCTAAAGAGAGCTTTGATATAGTTCAAACACACAATAAAAACCCATTAACTCCCTTCCATCTTTCCAAGTGTCTTCATGAACCCCAGCTCAGTCATAATCTCAAAGACCAGTGCATTTAGTGATCCCAGTTCTTGGAAGGTCGAGGCAGGAGGACTGCAGGCTCGAGGCCAACTTCAGCAACTTAGCATGGTCCTGTTGTAAAATTAAATAAAGGGCTGGGGTATACTGTGAAGGTAGAATGCCTGTGCATTAAATCCCCAATGCACACACGCATACACACATACACACACACACACACACACACACACACACCACACACAACACACACACACACACACACACACACACACACACACAAATAGACCAGTGCATTTAGGAATTTAGGATTCAGTTTAAGGAGTGGCTGATGATTAGCTGATACACAGAAGCCCTGGGATCTTAGGTACTTAGGGTTCAAAGGCAGAATGCACTTCAGCTCTCGTCCTTAGGAAGGTTGGGTCCAGGGCTCTTGCACCAGCCAACTCCCAGCCTGTCCTCTGACCTCATTACATGAGAAGTGGGGAACTGCTCTGGGCCAAGACATGCAGCTAAACTGAAGGGAAATCAAGACTGCAGAGGGTGAGGAGACCTGGGGAGCCAGTCCGGAGGCCCCTTTGTCGAGCATCTCTTTGGTGTTAGCCTCTCGTTTACTCCTACCAATAGACCCCTTTCTCTCTTCTAGGGGATAGGCAGCAGGAAAGCCAAGTGGGCCGGCTGCTCCATTGCTCAGGGTCTGAGGAGAGGCAGAACATCATGCTGGAAAGGCACGGTGGAGGACAGCTCTCAGCTCCTGGCAGAGGGATGTGGGGGAGTAAGAGGCACAGGGAGAAGATAGACCCTTCCAGGGCACACCCCAGTGACCCAGTACCTCTCAGTAGTTCTCGCAGCCATCCATGAATTAACCCACTGATGGAGTCAGAGCCCACGTGGCCCAGTCACTTCCAAGAGCCCACCTCTGCACTCATGAGGCTTTGGGGACAGGCTAGATCCAAACCATGGCACCAACCACATCCCCTCTCCCACTGCACGCTTGCTGGCCTGAAGCCGGTCAAAGGCAGGAAGAGGAGGGAAGTGTTCTCAAGACCTTACCAGCCATGAACGACACCACTCCTTTCTCAAGGTCTGATTTTTAATTATCCAGTCATGCCATGAAGGCATTGCCCAGGGCTTATTTTCCTAGTTCATTTTCAGATTTGCTGCAGAAAAAGACAATCATATTTAACTTCGTGGCAGAAACCTTCTGAGAATCAGTGAACAACCTCCAACCTATGTTTAAGTTGTGTTATTTACAAGGCTTCTGAAAGATATTTAATAGAATGGGTTTGAATCGTGGTCTCTGTAATGACCATTTTCAGCTCTAGATTAGTATTGTATAACTTAAGAAAACTTGGTAGACTAATAATGAACTCGTGTATTTATATGTAATAATTAAAGTTAACTGCCCAAGTGAGGTGTTAGGAATGCCTTGTTCTTAAAATGAAAGGTAAAGGTTAACATCCACAGCTCCTTTTGTAAGCACACCTGTAAGATATAAGATAGCCTAGGGATATTACAGGTGTTTGTTTTTTAAAGAAAATTAGGCATTTGATCCATGAAAGGGATTATATAAACCGAATTTAAATCTCAAAGCCTAGTAAAAATGAGTCCATCACGCAACTCACTTGCCCCCAGTGGTGAAGTCCAGCGTGCCCCTCCACCATCACACCTGCCTGTCCTCTGCCCATAGGGAACCACTTTCAGAAGGGGCACTTACTGTTCTTCTGCTTTTCTTTGTGGTTTTGCCATAAGTGTATGTATCCCAAAGCAACATATTAATTCGTTTTGCCTGTTTGGATCACATATATCTTTTTCTCATTCAACATTTGTTCCTGAGATTCATCCTTATTGAACTGTGTAGAGTTCATGTACGTCTCTTCCCTGCTGATTGCCTGCTCTTGCATGGTAATTTATTTTCCTGTTTTCTTAGAGATGGACTTAAGGTTGTTTCCACTTTTTCCTGTTCTAAACACTGCTGCTCGTGCATTCTTACGTGTGTCTCCTGGTACCTTTGTGTAAGAGTCTCTCTTGGTTCCTGGATTTTAATTGTAAAGGATCCTCAGTGTTGATTTTCAAGATAGCATGTTCCTATTTCAGGGTGAGATTTTTTTCTGACGAATTCTGTAGTATGAAGTGCATCTTATTGTGGTTTTAATTTGCATTCTCTTAATTACTAATAATTTTCATTTATTGGTTGGCCATTCATTTTTCTCTTCTGTGAAATTCCTATTTATATCTGTTGCTAATTATTCCACTGAGATTTTTTTTCTTTCCTTCCCAATTAAGGACTATATTCTTTGACAGGAATATGATAGAAAATATTTTTTCTTATCTCTGATGTCTTTCCTTTTAAAATTTTTTTGTTGTTGATTCTTTTGATGAGCAGAAGCTCTTAATTTTAGAGTAGTGGAATTTATTAATGCTTCTCTTTAAAATAGTTTATACATTTTTGTGCCTCCCCTAGAAATGTTTCACTAGCCCAGGATCAGAAATATATTCCCTTCTGTTGGCTTCTAAAATACAAGAGGAGTTTTGCTTTTTACATTAAACATTTTTTCATGTAAATATACTTACTTTTATTTATTATACAGAGATCTAGTTTTGTTTTTGTCTCGATGAATCAATTGTTCCAAGGATCTACCATGTAGCCTCTATGGTATACTAAGTTTTTTTATTTGCATGGGTTTATCTCTGGGTTCTTTTCTTTGTGTCTTAGCTCCGTGTATCTGTCACTGCACCAAAGCACTGTCTTCATTGTTAGCTATATATTTGGTAAGGCAAGTCTTTAGTTTTTTAAAAGAGTCTTGGCCATTCTTAAACCCACGCTCTTTCCCTCATTTGAGAATAAGCTTTCATGGAAAATTTCTGGTCATGATTTTGATTATGTTGGAGGGGTAGATATAAATGGCATGACGTTTTAGCTTGTAAATGCCTTGCTGGGTTCAGCTTGCTATTTATTTTGGTCTGGAGTTCACAGCTTGGTTCATTAATGAGATTGGCCTTTGATTTTCCTTTTTTGACACTGTCCTTGTCTGATTTTAATATTAGATTAGACCAGCCCTGCAGAATGTGTTGGAAGTGCTTGCTATTCCTTTTTCTGTTGTCGTGAGGAGTTTGTGGAATGGTGAAGATGTTTTGAAATTGTTTGTGGTGATGTCAGTTGAGGAGGTACAAGGAATTCCCAGAGACAGGAACCTCAACTCAGGACAAGTGGGGCTCCTGACAAACACTGGAGAAATGAATTTAAGGAGCTATATCAGTTAGAGGCACAGATTGATTTAAGAAAGCTCTGAATAGCACATTCAGGAGCAAGAGAGAATACCAGCTATTTCAAGACTGAGAGATTCTTTGAGGGTTCTTAAATTCTTCTTTAAAGGAAACTTGGTGTGGGGGGAGTGAGTATGGGAGGGTATATGGGAATAATATCAGTCTGGTGATCACAAGATTGTGTGTGTGTGTGTGTGTGTGTGTGTATGTGTGTGTGTGTGTGTATGGTACTAGGGTTTGAACTTAGAGGAGCTTTACCACTGAGCTACACCCCTAGACCTTTTTTTTTTTTCTTTCCAGTTTTGAGACAGAGTCTCACTAAGGTGCCATGTGCTGGCTCGAGTCTGTGACCCTTCTGCCTCAGCCTCCCAAGTGCAAAATGGTTTACTGTGGTCTAGCCATTCCCAGGATCCTTAGGTTGACTTGGTCTCCATTATCTGATCAGTGGATAATGTTGGGAAATCCCCAGATTATAGGTTTCTTAACATATTATGTCTCTCTTTGCTTAATCTATTTATTATGTGGACTAATTAACAGTGTACAAGGTGGCTTCCATAAGGAGGTGAGATTCCAGTAACTTTAAGGTTTACAGATTTCCCAGAAATTTGGGGCTGACAGTCCTGGAGAACTAGCTCCAGGAGTGACGGGCCCAGAAAGGAATGCAGAGCTTCAGATTAAAGCTAGAGTTCCTTGTGCTTGCTTTTCGTCTCCTTTATTTCTTCTGTCTCACCTCAGTGATAGGTGCCCAGCTCTGTGAATATACTAAAAACCACTGAGTTGTGTACTTTAAATGGGTTAATTATCTATTCCGTCTCAACAAATTTGAATTTTATCTCAATAAACTTGTTTATTGTGTTAGAGAGCTTTTCATTGCTGTGACCAAGGACATCATAGAGGAGAAGGAAGGGCTTATTTCGGCTCGTGGTTTCAGTTTCAGTCCATGATTGGCTGGCTCCATCGCTCTGTGCCTGAGGTGAGGCAGAACCTCATGGTGGAAAGGCGTGGCAGATGAACCCTGAGAGAGAGAGGGAGTCAAAGACGTCATCAGGTACAAGAGATAGCCCCCAAGGGCATACACCTAGTGACCTACTTCCTCCAAGCATGCCCCACCTGCCTACCGTTCCTCCTGCCTCCCAGCAGTTCCTTACAATTATGAATTCATCAAATGGGTCAACCCACCAATGAGAGCAGAGCCCTCCTGATCCACTCACTTCCCCAAACCCCACCTCTGACTGTGGCTGAATTGGGGAGCAGGCATTTAAGTTCTGGAGCCTTTGGGGGGCATTCCAGATCCAATCCATAACATTTATTATCAAAGAAACGTTCACCTAAAATCACCCATAAATCAAAGTAGCTCTAAACTGCTTCCATTGGATCTGTATGTGTCAATTCTTATTCCCTCTCCTTCTCCTTTCTCTCTCTCTCTCTCTCTCTCTCTCTCTCTCTCTGTCTCTCTCTCTCTCTCTCTGTCTCTGTCTCTTTCTCTTTCGCCCTGCTTCCTCCCACTGGAAATGTTGAGTAACACAGTTTAACTTATTTATCAAAAAGGACTGATTTCACGAAGATGAATGGAGATCTGCTCCTCACAGATGATCACGTACAAGCACCCGGGCTCACCCCACCTTAACAACATGGCGTCATGGGCACGCGTGGCTGTGACTGTTAAGATCTTGTGAAAGCAGAATCCTGGAACAATACACGTTCAGGGCACACAGGAGCAAGCGCACCATGTGCCACCCACCTTAGGCAGGTGCTAGAGATAAGAAATGATCTTTCAGAGACTATTTCTGCCATGTGCTACGGGGGAGAACGGTATCAAATCTGCACAATGACCGGGCTGTATGGAGTGGCTCCTCTGTGGGGAATTCGACTTTATTCTCTGTGCCAGAAACCTTGACCCACCCTGCCTGTGAAGCAGGAGCCCGCTTTGTAAGGGGCGCTGATCAAGACCACGGCCATTATCGAGCTGCGATCTAAGCATCTGAAGCTTCTCACCATGCACAATAGCGAAGGCTTCTCAGCCACATTTCTAATTATATTTTCCCTGCTTTTTAGATAAAGGGACAAAGAAATCTGGGACTTACTTTTCAGGGTTTTCAGGCTGCTCTGAAGTGTTCTCTGTTAGGTGGAAGGATGTAGTTTTGTTCGGTCTCGGTGCTGTGAACAGAATACGTGCTTCCTGACCCCCCTCCTGTGCGCAGTAGCGTGTGGCTGTCGGAGATGCAGTAGGAGCTGGAATAATTCATTTGTCCTTTCTAATGAATAGTAATAATTTATAATTTGTACTAATCGCAACCTTTTCATCCCCCCAAACCAACAAGCTTTACAGGCATTATCTTCTCACCCACCTCTGCAGCAAGTATCCCACGAGTAATATTGCCTGGAATTCGCAGAAGGGCTAGGATAGAGAACACGGTTCAGAAATCATGATTGATTTACCTGCAGCTCAAAATTTATGTTTTGAAAGTCTCTTTGAACTTATTTTTCTTATCTATCTTGGTAGTCAAGGAACATAATTTATTCTGAGCTCCATAATGGATAACTTCCCAGATGAAAGCAACTAAACTCATTTATCCAGATGTTTTCTGGTATTAACCAATCAAGTCCAGGGAAGCTCATATTTGCCAGAATCGCTGTCATTTTGGGGACAGGGATCCATTCTCTGTCTCCTGGGCATCCAGCCCAATGGTCTCCGCACTCTCAGGTGACAGAAGCAGCCACGGTGGCACTGGGCTTTATGCACAGCCTTCCTTGCCTTCTAGTCAGTTCTCTGTAATCGGCGTCGCCACCTCTAGACCCTGATGCCACCGACATGTCCCACACAGGTCTGCTAAATCAATCCTGAACGAATGCAGCTCTATTCAGTACACTTTCTGGCCTCCCAATCTACACTCTTGGAAAGGCAGGTTGTTTCCCTGTCTCTCATCAGCTCCTCTCTGTAGCTTTTCGAGGACAAGACTTAGATTTAATTTGACTAACCGCTTTCCCTTCCCTCT
>PVLC010033542.1:0-17451 GCA_004027655.1 Graphiurus murinus | reverse complement strand
CTGGGGATTGAACTCAGGGGCATTCTACCTCTGAGCTATACCCCCAGCCCTATTTTTTATTCTTTATTTTGAAACAGGGTCTCACTAAGTTGTGGAGTGCCTCACAAGGTAGCTGAGGCTGGCCACAAACCTGGATCCTCCAGTCTCAGCCTCCCAAATGCTGGGATTACAAGCTTGTGCCACCACACCCGGCTTAGTCCCTTCCTCTTGATGCTGTATATTCTGAAATTTCTTTACATAATAGCATAAAGCAGAAGACCTAATATAAGTTTCTGGGTATGACTGAAGAAATGAAGCTCTCAGTTTTTTTATCTCGTGAAAGTCTTTCTGGAAGCTCTGAGCTACTAGATAAAGTATGACTATCCTGAGATGACCATGATACAAAGCTCATGTGGAAACATGTGAGTTGACAATCTCATTGATCCCAGCCTACCAGTCTACTCCAACAAAATATTGGCCATGTGAATGGAACCCCCATGGGCCCTTCAGATCACTCCACCCACCAGCTGAATACACCAAGTGACCTCAGTATATGTCACATATTGCAGAAAAATCACCCAACGGAGAACCAACCAGAATTCCTGAGCTACAAAAATTGTATGATATTATAAGCTGATTATTGTTTTAATCCACTAACTTTGGAGATAATTTGTTATGAAGACATAAATAGATATCACATTACTCCCCCCATATCCACAATTTTACCTCCTCTCAACTATGCCAAGTTTTTTTTTTTGCCTCTGCCATAAGAAATCTGAATTATCCAACTTAATGGTGCAGTACTTTAAGAAAAATGTTTGGACAGCTCCCACTCATACCAACTTCTCCTTCATCTGAGGTTCTACTAAACTTGTAATTCATATGGTCATATAAATGATTGTGCTAAGTCCTTAAATAGAAGAGAAATTCATTGTGATTTACTAGTGAGAATCTGAGCTTCCCAAGGGGAGATGCTTAGACATTTTTATAGATTTTCTCCTAGGCTTATCATTTCAACACTGTGGCAGATAGCCAGGGTTGAGAAAGACACAACAATTGAAATAGCATTTATTAAACATGAGCTGTTTAAACACTCATTTCTACTCTCAAAACTGTAAGTGACAAATAGAATCTGAAGATTAGCAATGAGAAAGTTTGCTCACTTCTTTCAATGTAATTTGCCACCATTATCTTTCTTTATAGATGTGAAGCACCATAAAATGACATAATTTATAGATTTCTCTACCTGAGGCGAGTGATGTCATCTGTAAGAGAAGAATGACCATGAAGTGTCCAGATAAAGAGGAAGCTGTGAACTCCATCACACCTGGAAAACAATAACTGTGAGGATCAGGCAGTGGGAACAATGAAAAAGACAATTTGAAATCCTGTCTTCCTTTTTTTTTTTCCAGTACTGGGGATTAAACTTAGGGGTATTCTACCTCTGAGCTCCACGCTCAGGCCTATTTTTTATTCTTTATTTTGAAACAGGGTCTCACTAAGTTGAAGAGGGCCTCACTAAGTAGCTGAGGCTGGCCGTGAACCTGCGATCCTCCTGTCTCAGCCTCCCAAGTACTAGAATTACAAGCGTGCACCACCATGCCTGGCTGAGAATTCCTTTTTATGTGGAACTGAAATTTAGGGATACAGAGAGAACATTGAATCTCTAAACAAACAAAAAAAAAATTCCTGCTAAAATGTAGAACAAGCAATGTGTAAACAACTGAGCAGGGAAAAGAAGCCTGAAGAACAGAAAAGAGTATAATAAGCCATATGTTACTAACTTTCCAGTTCCCTACACATTTTCTGGAATGTATCAAAATAGGAATAAGACCTGAACAGAAAGAAACAAGTAACCTCTCCAGTCATGTCCAGGGGCTAACATTGGCTTGGACCATTTCTCTGTGGCCTGATGATCTGATCCACCACCAGACAACCAGAGAACTTGATGGAAACTGAATCCTGTACACCAGACCAGGCCCCTAAAAGGGAAACATGATCTTGCTCAATGTTTTCCAACCAAATGAGAAGCCCAGCCCCTTTGGATCATACTTAATCCACCTAATTATGTATCATAAAAAAAAAAACTCTTTAAGCCCTGGCATGAGACATGGCTTATTCTTTAGATCGCCCTCACTTGCCTTTCACTTTCTGATAAAGCTCTTTCTTTGCTAAAGCCTGACTTGTCCTTATATTCTTTACTGCAATGGAGCCAAAGGCCTGGAAGTTTCCTTGGACCACCTTTTGGTGACAGAACCAAATGACTTAGTTTCAAATGATGAAAGGTTCATATCCTAAATATTTATTTTAAAAATATTTTAATCATGCAAGTTATTTTAATGCAGATGAACTAATAGAAAATTAAGCAAGAAACCTGAGTGTCATGGTATGGAAAATACCAAATAGCAGCAAACATAGGAAAAGTTGTAGAATTTCATAAAGAATCAAGAAAATGAGCTGGATATGGTGGCCCATTCTTATAATCCCAGTACTTGGGAGGCTGAGACAGGAGGATCCCAGGTTTGTGACTAGCCTCAGCTACTTAGTGAGGCCCTCTGAAACTTAGTAAGACTCTGTTTCAAAATAAAGAATAAAAAATGGGGCTAGGGGTGTAGCTCAGAGGTAGAATGCCCCTGGGTTCAATTCCCAGTACCTCAGAAAAAAAAAGAATCAAGAAAATGAATATTAAAATTAAAATGAAATATTACCATACCCAATGGCATGAATGTGATAGACAAACCTGCAAAAATGTTAGATCATCATATAGTAACATTTTTGTGAAAACAGGGTATAGATAAATTTATTAAACTATGAATAAAATAGCAATGAGAAACACTAAGCTCAACTCTACTGATGTATTTATTTATTTTTCTTTGTTGCAGTATAATTACCAAATAAAATTTGGCATACCTACTGCACATTGTGCGCACATATTGTGATATGACTTTCACAAGTGAGCTGACTTACAGCCCCAGCCAAGCACTGTTCTATGTCTGCTTCTGTCAATTCTACTTTTATAGATTCTGTGTATGAAGGAGATTATGAAATGCATTTCTCGGGGCTGGCCTATTTCATTTAGCATAATTTCTTTTCCAAGTTCATCTGTGTCATCACAAATGACACAATTTCCTTCTTTTTGAAGCTTGAATGATATTTCATTGTATTTGTACCACATTTCTTTCTCTGTTCATCCATCAGTGGACACTTATGCCCATCCCATGTCTATTGTGAACAGAGCTGTAATGAACATGGGGTGGAGATGTGTCTTCGACATGCTGATTTAATTTCCTTTGGATAAGTACTTAGTAGTGAGCTTACTGGATCATATGGTAGTTTTATTTTTTTATTTTTTCAAGGAATTCCATACTATTTTTCATAATGACTGATCTAATTTACATTCCCATTCATTAAATGTAATGTTATCTAAAAACATTATCAAGAAAAGAAAATGGCACACCCTAATCTAGGAGAAGATACTTGCAACACATGGGACTTTTAAAAGATCATTATCTAAAATATATGAATTATCCCTTATCATACAGATTGCAAATGTCTCCTAACACATATTCTGTCTTTTTTCTTCAAGAACATCCAGTGTTTACAAAAGAACTTAGACAACTCAAACAAAGACTTCACTTTTCAGATTTCTTGTAGCTAGGTGAAACTATAGGATTGATTTCTGGTCAAGGTGATATGAAGGAAAAAAGTATAAGCAACGTTCTTTAAATTCTAAAGTCAGGAGGAACACTTCTTCCTCCCTTCCTACAGGCAGACTGAAAGTCAAATGGATAGCTCTGCCTAACATGTGCCTTGGACCTTGAAGCAGAAGCTACAGACTGATGATGAAACGGCAAATAAAGCAGAAGGAGCTTGAGATCTCAACCTCATGAAGCTACCCCAGGAGCCTAGGAAACTGGCTCTTACCCTCTTTCATCTTGTGTAATGATGAATCTTGAATGTCTTTTTTCTTAAATAGGTTGAAGTTACATAATTGTTCCATTTATTGCTATTCTTTATAATGTAAATATATTTGGGGAAGGTACTAGGGGTTGAACTAAGGACATTCTACCTCTGAGTTATACTCCCTGCCCTTTTATTTATTTATTTATTTTTGAAACAAGGTCTCACTAAGTTGCTAAGGGTCTTGCTAAGTTGCTGAGGCTGGCCTCAAACCTGTGATCTTCTGATCTCAGCCTCCAAACTACTGAGATTACAAGCATGCGCCACCATACCCAGCTTATTCTGTATGTATATTATAAGTTTATATCTACTCATAACATTTATATCTATTCAGTATTTATATTTATCTTTAAAGTTGTCTTAAACAAGATGGAAGAAGAATAAAGGCACTTTAATGTTGGTAGGCCAGCTTCCTCAAATTGATAAACACTAGGTTTCTTCCAGATACTTCTGATATATCCCCTTCAACTCTCAAATACACACATGGACATGTATTTAAAACCACTGAAGTTATATCTTACATGTATGAGATATTTATACTCATGATTTATAAATTTATAAACCTTGAGAGCATATGTATAAAAATACAAAGCAACTCACTAATTTTTTGTTTAAATTCTCAGAATTATTTTAGGTACTAACCACACGATCTTGGCTTCTCCTCTCCCTACAAAAAGCAGCACTTAGTTTATTCTGTATTTTAGGGATACTTTGAATAGAAGAATCATATACTTCTTTGTTATCATGTATTCAAAGTAATAAATGGCACATATTTTTTGCTATGGTATGCAGTGAGTATACAGTTATTTCTATTTATTAACTCCCATCTAAATAAAATTCCCAGAATTCTACCCTTTGAAGTAATAAAGATGCACCATGCATATTACTTTTCTTAAGTCTTAAAACCAGCTGCTCTGCAAGGAAATAAAAGGAAACAAATCTGAACTGAGACAAAAGAAAAAATACACTGGCAGAATAAAAAGAACCTGAGGTCAAGAACAAAGCATGTATAATTACAATGCACCAGTAAAAGTATTTTAACAAATCTGTGGCAGGAAGAGGCACTGATTACAAATGAAGTAAATTTTATCTAAAATCATAACATGCTTATCATTCTCTCTTGAAAATTGGTAAGGTGGAAAATAATAGGTAACATCAACAATAAAATCCCAGTGAGAAAAAAAAGAATAAAGGATAGGATTCTGGGAAAAGCGTATGGCCAAGAAAATGAGCAATGACAGAGATGGGCCATTTAAAAGCACCTTAAATTTTCCCTCTTCCCTGACCCCAGAAAATAGAGAACACATCGAGGAAGGACAGGGGCCCTTTAGAAACAGCATCATCTGATTCCCTGTAGATCTGTGCATGGATCACGTGGGTTTTTGCTGTTGTAGAAACCGGTCAAGCATGCTATAGTCATGTAGCTATCACTAAGACTTTCTGTAAGAACCTCAGCTAATGCCTGCATGCAGTAGTTTTATTTTTCCACTCTAACATTTATATCCCTTCTCAAGAGAAATCTAAAGGTGGTAACCCCCACCTACGTATAGGATTGTTTCTTCAAACTCATCCTTAATACAATAATTCAACAGTAGCAACTTGCAAGCAAGCACAAGTTTCAACTTGACCTGCCTCTCCCTAAAAATGAAGCATGAATTCATGTTGCTGTTTATTACATGATTTGATCACTTAAATTGTGATGATGGAGGAATTGCCATAATGTGCCTTAAGAATATTATATACTTTGATAAAGGCTATCTATAAAAATGGTTTAAGTATATTACTTTTAGTGAAAAATCTTTTGGAATCTTCAAGTCTAAGGAACTAAGAGTTTTGTCTAACACAATAATAAAATAAAGATGACAGTGAAGAATATATATTGCAAAGGAAGGAGAAAATGAATATATGTGGATGATATGATCACTTGCATAGAAAGTGACAAGAAAGTAGACAAACACAAATAGACATTTTGAAGCTTAAATAAACTAATGCATGAAATCTCTTTGGAGTTTAAAAACATGTGTCTATACCTTAATAACTGGATAACTATATCATGTTTGTAGATGGAAAATATTAACATTTTAAAGATATAAATTACCTTCAATTAATTATAAATTCAATAAAATTATAATAAAGTGATAGACGAACACTAGGAGCAATAGAATACTTTAATCTAAAAATTCCATAGAAGAATTAATGTTGGCTAATACCCAAGATAATCATAAAAAAAACAGAGAGGGAAGCTTTTTAATTCACTCTATCAGATATTAACTCATATAATAAAGCCATGATAAAATAAAAATATGTAGCAGTATTAGTCCAAGAAAAGACCAATCCAAATGGGAAAGGTTAGAGTTAAGAATAATAAATATGGTATTTGAAGGCTATATTCAGGTTTTTCTCCACTTGTTCCTCAAATCCATTCTTACCCATCTTGGCCTTATTTTATGCCTGGAGAGCTGACCGTATGCATGGAGTCAGCAATCTGAGGTCCCTTCCTTGCAGGCTTTTGGGAAGCACTGCAGGAGACTAAGAGTAGAAAGAGAAAGAAAACAAAGTATTTCTCTGCCTGCTTTCTTCCCATTTTGGTTTTAAAAAAGACTGTCTATGACTCATTCCTCCACAACCCCAGCTCCTGCCCATAACCAGCATATCTGGCTCTGGATCTCCCAGCTCTGTCAGTACTGCTGCTCATTAATGTCCAGGAGTGATAACTTCTCACAGTAGCCAGATCTTGAAGGATCTTGTTGGTTCAGTTAGTGGTATCCCCTTTCTATAAACATTCTTTGTGTTTGATTATCTCCAGAATCTCATCTAAATCAGCCTTTAGCTTCCTGCCACAACCTGATTAAAATAGGTGAAATTATATATCACCTGATAAAGTATGAGTTCCTGAGGATATTTGACTCACTCTATGGAAAAACATATACATATTTGATGATGTTGACGTAAAATAAATTTATTAGTAAGACCACCAAAGCACAAATTACATGGAAAACTTCATTTGATGACTTTAAATATCTATTCTAATGTACTGGCATTATAGCCAAACTTAACAGATGTTTGGCATGGAAAGATATTTTTCAAAGCCTGATCATACAAAGGGATTAGTTAGCAAGTATAAGAATTGCCTATAAATCCGGGGGAGGTAAATGATAGAAAATGTAATAAATACATTGTGAAATTTATAAGAGTTAACCAAAGGGTTGAACTGATACTTAAATTTATATGAGTAAGTACACAATCTTTCCAGTAATCAGATAAATGCAAATATAAGAAAAGGGAGATGTAATTTCTAACCCATAAGCTGGACAAATGAAGAAACTAGATAATATTACTGATAAGGATTGGGACAGTGAAAGCTAACAGCCACTTCAGGAAGGAGGGGAAAGAAACCCATCTATTCTGAAATGTAATCTTTTTTTGTCTGAAATTAATTTTTATTTTTATTGGTGTATTTTAATCACACATCATGATGAAGTTCAGGGTGATAGAGGCATACATGCACACTCATTGAGCCCTCCCCCAGTTCCCACCCCACCCCCTCTCCCTCCCTACCTTCCTGTGTATGACATTATGATTGGCATTGATACATCTGTGTATGTACATGATATCCATTGAAGAGTTTCCCTCTTCAAGTCTTCTTTTCCCTTCCTGCCTCCCTCAGTTAGAGCTCCTTCACTCCACCAAGGTTTCTCCTCCTTTGTCTGGAGTCTCTTTTGTGCCCCAATTATTTCCTACCTTCCACATATGAGGGGAAACATCTGACCTTTCACTTTTTGTGACTGACTAATCTCACTTAGCATAATATTCTCCAGTTCCATCCAATTCCCTGCAAATGACATAATTTTGTTCTTCTTTATGGCTGAGTAGAATTTCCATTGTGTGTATATCCCATAATTTTGTAATCTGTTCATCTTTTTGATGGATATCTCAGCTGGTTCCATAGTTTGACAATTATGAATTGTGCTGCTATAAACATAGATAGGCATGCATTACTATGGTAGTCTGGTTTCAATTCTTTTGAATAGATACCCAGGAGTGGTGTAGCTGGGCCATATGGTAGATCCATTCCCATTCTTCTCAGGACCCTCCACATTGTTTTCCAAAATAGTTGCACTAATTTTCAATCCCACCAACAATGTATCAGAGTTTCTACTTCTCTACATACTCACCAGTATTTATTATCGTTTGTGTTTTTAATGATTGCCATTCTAATTGGGGTTAGGTAAAATCTAAGGATAGTTTTAATTTGTACCTCTCTGAATGCTAATGATGATGTTGAACATTTTTTCATACATTTGTATTTTTTCTTTTGTGAAGTGTCTATTTAGTTCATTGGCCCATTGTTTTAATTGGGTTATTTGGTTTTTTGGTGTTGAGTTTCTTGAGTTCTTTGTATATTCTAGATATTAGTCCTCTATTGGGGGAGCGGTTGGCCAAGATCTAGTATTCTGTCAGCTCTCTCTTGAGGTTCTTGGTAGTTTCCTTAATTTGTCATTAAATTAAGAATTCAGGTACTTATGAAATATCAAGGATGTATTTGGGTACATGTGTCATGGGTGCCCTGGAGACATATGGAACAGTGTTTTCCACAGTTCACTTATAAAGAGAGGGCTGGGGGAAATCTAGGTAGCAATCATTTCAACAATTGGAAATAAGGAATAAGGTGGCTACCAATTCTGGAAGCAGGTGAAACACCAGGGAAACCACACAAAGGCATATTGTGATTTAATTGCTAAAAAAAAAAAAAAAAACTACTGATGAAGCAAAAGTAGCCAGAATAAAGAGACATATTGCATACAGGAATACAGGGAAACAATCAGAGTCACCACTGACTTTTCAGGCAAAATAGAGCATGACAGAAGAAAATGGAATGATGTCTTCCAAATGGTGCATGAAGAAAATCAGCCTTAATTTCCATATCTAGTGAAAAGTTGAGTCAGAAGGCAAGAAGGGCAATCCTGTTCTGCCTATGACAACAAGAACCAACATGATAAGGATCAGCCCATTTGTTCCACTTCTTTCTACAAGTTTCCTTTTATTTGTCCTAGTCTTTGTTTAAAAAAAAAAAATAGGAGGCAACTGTCAGAAGAAAACACTATAAATCCATCAAGTATAGCAGTATTTGTTCAGAACACTTTATTTCAGCCAACTTTAAGATAGAGTGCAAAAAGTCACTGGAAGAGAATGTTGCACCCATGGTATTTCTTTGTCCTGAACCACAGGACCAAAGAAAGATGTTCTAAAGCCTTAACAACAGCTTCCCGGCCTCCTTCACTCCTGCAGTGTTACAGACTGAGGGTGCTGTTGGATTACTGACACCTCCCTTTCAATCTCCTGGTTTTCTGTGACCACGGCTACACCGTGGAGGCTATAATACACCAGATGCAAAGGAAAGATTCATCAGCTAAAACAGCTGGAAACTCAGAAAGAAGCTCAAGACTGCCCAGCAGTGATGAAGAAGACAAGAATGACAGCTTAAAAAATTAAGGCCTGTACACTTCCCAAAAGAGTAAGATATATCCTTGAATTTCCGGCATAGAGAAAATGCTAGCCTATACAGGAGTTCATTTAAACAAAACAATGCTTGACTATTTGTATAAGAAACTCTGAATGTTGTTTTTAAATAAATTCAATATATATTGTAAAATCATAATCTTTCATTTGTAATGTCAAGGTTTCTGTTCTTCTTGAGGACACAGGATTCAGGGCTTCTACTGACCAAAGAGGGGGCAATTTGAGCTTCAAAATAAATATTGTAATGAATTACATCTATTAAATAAAATACTTATCAATTCAAACTGCTATAAAAAGATGTAAATAAATAAATGGAGGGGGAGAAACTCATTTCCCTAGAGTAGAATGTCAGGTAATAAATGAATAGGAATGATGAAATTAGTGACAAAAGTCCTCTGCTTAACCAAAATTTAATCGAGTTTCTCCACCTTCTCCGCCCCTCTGTGCTCTCCTTGCAGAATTCAGTTTTAAAAGGGAACTCTTGTATTTCAGTTTATCAAGTACTTCCTTGGTATCTGATCACACTCCTCATGCTGCACCCTCCCCAACTGATGTCCCATAGCAAGAATCCTGTTAGGTCTGTTTAGCTGGAATTCCCCTTGCCTTGATGTTTACTCTTAAAAATTCTCCATCCACTCACTCGCCCTACATTGTTTCTTAACTATAAATTCCCACTTGTCCATAGCATATTCAGAATTGATCTCAATCTCTCTCCCCACTCACTGCAAAGTGTTCCCTTTACCTATCATGAGTGTCCTGAATAAAGTGTTCCTTATCATACTTTAACAAATATCTCTACATAATTTTAATATTAGAAATAATCATTTATAATAATTATAGTAATAAAAATTTGGCAAGAAACATTAATGCATACTAAAACCAGTAAAAGAAAGTAAAAAGAGAAATGAAAATTTAGGTAACCTCAAGGAAATTCCTCACAAAATAATTATTTGATACCCTGGCCTTAAATGATTGATCTGAGTCTAATCAAGGAAAAACATCACATAAACCCAAACTGATGAGTGTTCTTCAAAATTATTGTTCTATAATCAACAATATTCAGATCCATAAAGTAAGGGCAGACTGAGAAACTTTTCCAGATTTAAGAGGATGAAAGAGACCTAAAATCTGGGTACTTTGCTTACTCCTGGATTGGATCAGTTTACTATAAAGAACATTCTTGGGAGCCGGGCGTGGTGGTGCACGCTTGTAATCCCAGCATTCAGGAGGCTGAGACCGGAGGATCCGGGTTCGAGGCCAGCCTCAGCTACCTAGTGAGGCACTCCGCAACTTAGTGAGACTCGGTTTCAAAATAAAGAATAAAAAATAGGGTTGGGGGTATAGATTGAAGGTAGAATGCCCCTGAGTTCAATCCCCAGTACCACAAAAAAAAAAAAAAAAAAAAAAAAGAACACTCTTGGGACAAATAGTAAAACTGGAATGGAGTTTCTTTCTGGGCACATTGATATTCTTTGTACTATTCTTGAAACATTGACAAAAATTTAAAATTAATTCAAAGTTCAGGCCATCAGAGACTGTTACTTCTACTCTAAAAAGCAAGAATGTTTGTAAGCTACAGAACTACTGCTTTTCAAAACCCATGTAAGAACTAAGGGCACAAAGAAACCTAATGAACGGAATTCTAGAGAGTGAGAAAATCTTCCTAGGTGAAATGATACCACACCTGCTTCCACTTATGGTGGAATTGTGGGAGGAAGAGAGACTACCACAGATTGGAGTAAGGGGAATAACCTAAATTTACAACAATCATATGTGGACTGGGCTGAGAGATTAATTAGAGGATCCTTTGCAGCATAGAAAGTACCTACCGCCATGCTTTTCAGTGGAAACTCAATTAGTGAATGGGGGTAATACATTGGGAACAAATGAGGGGGGGGGGACGATGGGGGCAGGAAGAGAGAGGGATCTCCATTGATCTTGAGATTAGAGGAAAGGCAAAAGGCCAGGGCCATGGTGGCTCACGCTTGTAATCCCAGTACTTGGGGGGCAGGACAGGAGGATCTGGGTTCACGGTCAGCCTCAGATACTTAGTGAGGCTCTCTGCAACTTAGTGAGACCCTGTTTCAAAATAAGAATAAAAAATAGGGCTAG
Source organism: Graphiurus murinus (assembly GCA_004027655.1). Lineage (NCBI taxonomy): Eukaryota > Metazoa > Chordata > Mammalia > Rodentia > Gliridae > Graphiurus > Graphiurus murinus. Next base: position 5,880 of record PVLC010033542.1, on the reverse strand, counting down.
GGCGGGGGTGTAGCTTAGAGGTAGAATACCCCTGGGTTCAATCCCCAGTGCCACCAAAAAAAGAAAGAAAAGAAAGGCAAAAGAAGTAAGAGAAATTCTTCCTAAAGACTTCCTCATCAATTGTACTCTACTGGTCTTCTAATTCTAATGGCTGGAGACAGGAAAAAAGAGTGGAGAAATATCTCCCAAGACATTAAGTAGCTGAAGTGTGACAGGAAAGAAAAAAAGAATTCTGCAGTGAACCAAAGAACTGGTTGTTGGACTGCCAGGCAAAAAGAGATCTCAGAGTTCAAGAAGATGGCAACTGGGTTGAAAAGCATAAAGACATCCTTTGCAATGTGCATAATTGCTACTCCCAAGACTGAATTAAATGAAATAGTTGAGTGGGTACATGATGGGATAGGAGAGCAGAGGGAAGAAATGGGGTTCTGACCTGGAGAGTCTGTGACCAGATGCAGAGGACCAGTGACTTTTTTTTAGAATAGAGAGTTATGAAAATAAAAAGAAGGCAGAGAAATAAACTCTACCAACAACAGGCATGTAGCTGCTTGGTGGGAAAAAGGAAGCTGCCCTGCAGAGAGATGAAAAAAGGGATCATAAAAATTTCAAGATTTCATATAACTCTCATTCGAATGGAAATCATCAAAAGTACAAACAAAAATAAACACCTGTGAAGATGTGGGGAAATAAAAACTCTTGAACACTGTTGGTGGGGTTGTAAATTAGTACAACCACTATGAAGATTTGTATGAAAATTCCTCAAAAGACTAGGAATTGAACCACTATATGATCCAGCTATCCCACTCTTCAGTATCTTCCCAAAAGAATTAAAGCCAGAATATTGTAGTGATATGTGTATACCCATGTTTATTGCAAAACAACTTACAATTGCCAAACTATGGAACTATCCTAGGTGTCTGTCAACAGATGAAAGGGTAAAGAAAATGTAGCACACATGCAATGGAATTTTATTCAACCATAAAGAAGAACAAAATTATATCATTTCCAGAAATATTGATGGAACTAGACAATTTTATGCTAAGTGAGATCAGCCAGTCTCAGAAAATGAAGTCATATGCTTTCTATCATATGTAAAAGCTAGAGGGAAAAGAGGATACAAAAAGGGACTTTGGATTAATGAAGAAAGAGAGACCAGTAGAACAGCAGAAAGGGAGGTGGGGAAGGCAAAAGGAGGACTGAGGAAAGAAACAATTCAAATAATGTCATGTCCATATATGAAGGTATCTCTACCAATCTCACTAGCATGTGCAGAGAGGAGGGAGTGGAACCGGGAGGGATGAGAAGGGAAATATGCCAAGTGACCAGTGCACATGTTTGTGTCACTTTGAATCGCACTATGATGTGTGATTATAATGCACCAATAAAAGTATAGGGGATAAAAAGAAATATAGGCTCTATTATTGGGCAGGTAGGCAATCCAAGCAGAAAGGGAGATTTAAATACAGCTTAACAAACTAGTGTGACTCAAGAGTAGACCTGTACTTCTGGGCACTTTCTTCTGGATTCAGTGAGAGCTGGGAAGGGGATCCATCTTAAAAGGGACACCATCGCCTAGGCTCTCTGTGTGGATGATCGGCAATCTCTGCTTGCTTTTCTTTTGTCTTCTCTCTTTTTTCATCTCCTATTTTAATATCCCCAATACTCAATGGCCTCCCTTTCCTTTTTTTCCCACTTGTCCATTGGGTGCCCAGACCAAGAATCACTCCTGGATCAGGAGTGAGTCTGTGGCCTGAACCCGCTGGGAGGTCTAGACTGTGATGGCTGATGGCAGGACACTTGAAGCTGGTGGTTCAGATCTAGGAAGGTCCCTGAACACCCACTGCAGGCTCTCACAGTTTAAACTGTCCAGATCTCAAGCAGCAGGATTCATCCTAAGGTTTTCAGAGCAATCTTGGCAGAGCAGAAGTGTGGAGTGAGATAACTACTATTAACCTGGGGGGACCCAGTGGTTATACACACCCATCCCAGTCACTGGAACTCATTGGTGGGACTTTCAGAACCACTTTACTTCCCCAGAGCAGGGTGGGGCACCACCTTCAGTTTCTGGAATACGGTGCTGGGACTTTCAGAACCACCCTGACCACCCTGGAGAAGGGCAGGGTGTGGCATGTGTGGTTAACCCTGGAACAATGTTTCCCACAGAACACAAAGCTGCTTTCTCAGCCAGGGAAAGCTCTGCTAACAGGACTAAAGGCACTCTAGTCATTTCCTCAAACCCTCCTGGGAGCTTTCAGGAGTCCAGGAATGCTGCAGAAACACCAGAGCCACACAGGGTCATGCCAGAGATGGGCAGATGGAGTTCAGGGTAGAGGGGTACAAGAGCCTGAGTTTGGGAAGTGTTTAAAGCAGAACACTGAGCGAAAGAGGTCCACAACTAAATAAACAGATGAGAGGGCCAGTGCCATTGCTACCTCAACACCCAAAGATACTAACTCACACTTTTTATATTGCATTATTTTTTATTTTATGTTATTACTTTTTTAATTGATGCACTGTAATCATACAATTTTGTTAGGTACAAGCTGAGAAAGGCATACATGAACACATCTCCCATCCAACCCTTCCCCAATTCCCGCCCCACTTCCTCGCCCTCCCTCATTCTCAAGGTCAGTTTAGTGATTGACTTTGATGTGTTCATGAAAGTACATCATGTGCATTAGGGTGTCCCCCCCTCCCCCATCATCCTCTGTTAAGTCAAATTCTTTGCTCACCTAAACTTTCTCCTTCTTCCTCTGGAGTCCCTCTTATGTCCCATTTTCTCCTTAGCTTCCACATATTAGGGAGAGCATATGATTTTTTACTTTTTTGTGACTGACTAATCTCACTTAACATAATGTTTTCCACTTCCATCCATTTCCTTGCAAATAACATGATTTTGTTCTCCTTTATGGCTGAGTAAAATTCCATTGTATACATATCCCATGGTTTTGTAATCCATTCATCTGTTGATGGACATCTTGGCTGGTTCCATAGTTTGGCAATTGTAAACTGTGCAGCTATAAACATAGATACATATGCTTTGGTCTGATAGTTTGGTTTCCATTCTTTTGGGTAGATACCCAGAAGTGGTATTGCTGGATTATATGGTACATTCATTCCCATTTGTCTGAAGATCCTCTATATTGTTTTCCAAAGTGGTTGCACTATTTGCAATCCCACCAACAATGTATTAGGGTTCCCACTTCTCCACACCCTCGCCAGCATTTGTTGTTTTTTGTGTTCTTGATGATTGCCATTCTGACTGGAGTTAGGTGAAATCTTAGGGTAGTTTTGATTTGCATCTCTGATTGCTAATGATGTGGAACATTTCCTCATACATTTATTGGTCATTTGTATTTCTTCTTTTGTGAAGTGTCTATTTAGATCCTTTGCCCATTTTTTGATTGGGTTATTTGTTTTCTTAGCTGTGAGTTTTTTGAATTCTCTGTATATCCTAGATATTAGTCCTCTATCAGAAGAGTAGCTGGCAAAAATTTTCTCCTACTCTGTGGGCTCTCTGTTGAGGTTCTTGATAGTTTCCTTTGCTGCACAGAAACTCTTCGGTTTAATGCAATCCCATGTATTGATTTTCCTTTGAGTTGCTTGTGCTTTTGGGGTCTTGTTGAGGAAGTTTTTACCTGTGCCCATGTATTGAAATGTTGGGCCTATGCCCTCTTCCAGTAGCTGCAAGGTCTCTGGCCTGACTTCCAGGTTTTTGATCCACCTTGAGTTGACTCTTGTGCAGGGTGAGAAAGTGGGGTTATTTCCATTTTCCTGCATATGGTTAGCCAGTTTTACCAACACCATTTGTTGAAGAGGCTATCTTTTTTCCAGTGTATATTTTTGGTTCTGTTGTCAAAAATCAGTTGGCTGTAATCGAGTGGGTCTGTTTCTGAATCTTCTTTTCTGCTTCATTGGTCTATATGTCTGTTTTTATGCCAATGCCAATTTTTGTGAGCCGGGCATGGTGTCGCACGCTTGTAATCCCAGCATTTGGGAGGTTGAGACCGGAGGATCCGGGTTCGCGGCCAGCCACAGCTACCTAGTGAGGCACTCCGCAACTTAGTGAGACTCGGTTTCAAAATAAAGAATAAAAAATAGGGCTGGGGTTATAGCTTGGAGGTAGAATGCCCCTGAGTTCAATCCCCAGTACAGGAAAACAAACAAACAAACAATACCAATTTTTGTGCATTTTTCTTTTTAATGTTGCAATGTGTTAATTGGCGTTATTCCTTCTACTGTTATTATTCTCACTATTTGCTATACTCTCTACTTCCCTTTTTTCTCTCCTTGCTTTTTCTTTCCTGTCTACCTCCTCTCTTCCTGTTTATTGATTGTTGGTTTTGCTTTGTTTCATTTTGTTTTTTATGGTAATGAGGATTGAACCCAGCAGTGCTCTAGTGCTGAGATTCTTTCCCAGCCCCTTTGTTCTTTGTTTTGAGACAGAGTCTCTCTGGGTCTCCAAGGAAAGCCTTGGGATTGCAATACTCCTGCCTTTGCCTCCTGAATGGCTGGGGTTGCAGGCATGGGCCGGGCTTTTAATGTTGTAATGCATTAAATGCATTTATTCATTGTATCATTTTCTTTCTCTTTTCTATACTCTCCCTCTCCTTCTCTGTCATTACTTTTTTTCTTTTGTCTCCCTCCTATTTTTTATTCTTTATTTTGAAACAGTGTCTCAATAAGTTGTGGAGGGCCTCACTAAGTAGCTGAGGCTGGCGGCTGAGAACCCAGATCCTCCAGGCTCAGCCTCCCAAATACTGGGATTACAACTGTGTGCCACCATGCCGGCCCATTACTTCTCTTTTCCACTTCTGAACTATTGGAGTTATAGAGAATATTTTAATACATTTTTACAGCATATTAGTATATGGCTTGCTCTCAAGTAATCAGTTACAGTGATCATCAGTCTCCTCTTAAAAGAGCATTAAGGATTGATAAAAGCACTACGAACACATTCAGTAGGTCCTTTGACACAGAGATATTCCCTTGGCTCAGGACGCATAGCAAAGTGACAGCAGGTCATTAAAGATACCTCCATATAACAGCAAAAGAGTCATCCATGCCAGCAGATGGGCAAATCTCAATATAGAAATACAGGAAACAAGAGAAAACAAGGAAAGAAGATAGTTCCAGAAGGATATAATTCCCCAACAACTGAATCCACAGATATTGAAATGTATAAAATCCCCAACAAATAATTCAAACAGTTGGTTTTTTTTTAATTTTTTATTGTAGTAATTCGTGCAATATAGCATACATCTTTGTTAAGTACAAGTTGTTAACAACATATTTGCACACAATTCTCATTTGACCCCTTCCCCAATTCCCACCCCATTCTCTCCCCCTCCCTCCCCCTCAGGTTCACTTCAGTGAGTGACCTTGATATGATTGTGTAAGTACATCATGTGCTTTAGGGCGTCCCTCTGCCCCATGCATCCACTACAATTAAATCAACTTTGTTGCTTATCGAGGATCTCTCCTTTTCATCTGGAGACCCTCCTATGCCCCATCTTCTCCCTAGCATCCACATATTAGAGAGAACATATGCTTCTTAACTCTTTGTGACTGACTAATCTCACTTAACATAATGTTTTCCAGTTGCATCCATTTCCCTGCAAAGAACATGATTTTATTCTTCTTTATGGCTGAGTAAAATTCCATTGTGTACATATCCCATTTTTTGTAATCCATTCATCTGTGGTTGGACATCTTGGCTGCTTCCATAGTTTGGCTATTGTGAATTGAGCTGCTATAAACATAGATACACATGCATTGGTCTGATAATTTGGTTTCCATTCTGTTGGGTATATACCCAGTAGTGGTATTGCTGGGTCATATGGTAGGTTCACTCCCAATCGTCTGAGGATCCTCCATACT
>PVLC010033541.1:0-17436 GCA_004027655.1 Graphiurus murinus | reverse complement strand
CAAACAAACAAAAATTGTTGACACAGTAGAATCATTATCATTAAATAAACACAATGCCATTTGTGAGTTTTCTGTCTGTTTTTTGAGAGCAGATACACTGCATACAGAGTCTAAACCTTGCCAAGGTACATGTGGATCTGCTGAGCTTAAGATACTCAGTAAGTCAGTAAGCAGAAAGGTCTTTAAATGGCCCAGTTTAGTGATGGTTTGGGGCTCAGAGAGAAGCAAATACGAATCCTCTCTGGAAAAAAAGCATCCCTATATTTGGCCCTAGTGAAGTAGACAAGTAAAAGTCAGCAAATGAAATCAAAGATCACTTGGCCCTCAAGGAAATTAGATAACATGAGTAAGCATTAGTAAAAATAAGATTCAAAAATTTTAAATTCACAATTTCAAGCAACATTAGATATTGCAAAAGAACAGAAATGGTGTATAAAACTCTCACATTTAGTAAACATCTAGAAATAAAAGTATTCTTGGGGAGAAAACTACCTGAAGGAAAAACATTTTATTTTTCTAGAAAATAAGCAGAGTTGTTTAAAGAAAATCCTAGGGAATGAGCAATACAAAAGGAAAGAATAAAAAAGGAGGGGGGGTCAGAGAGTGAAGAAATAATCAGAGAGCATTATGTTGTTGAAATCAAGAGTGGCATCTCAAGGAAGAAGGCCTGGTCAATAGTGTCATGTGACAGAACCTTGAGAACATAGACAAGCCACTGGATTTAACACAGCATGGCATTCAGTTTGACCTTGACAGAGCAACAAGGCAAGTAGCAGGTTGGGGGTGGGGTGGAGCTGGTTCAGGAAATTTCCTTCCTCAAAATTACTAATAGCAGGAACACATGAAACAAATATGAAAAATTATCCAAAGGAATACATTAGTTCCAGCCATTAGAGGAAATTTTGATATTATTTAGATATCATACTGCTTTGCTTTGTAAACATTATTTTTCTCCATCTTTCTTATGACTTTTTATTTGCCAAGGGTGCATTTTTTTTTTTAATTCCCACAGGATAGTTTTGGCTCTTCCCACTGCTCATAGATAGAACCGTTGCTGTGACAACCAGGGACTCTGTCAATCCAGAGGTCTTTTTGTCTCAGAAGTCTATTTAATGCAGAAAGCTAATTCTATAGTTTCTAAAGACAATTTTCATTGAACTCCCCTATTGCTGACTTTTCTTCTTAACCTCTTTTCATTCAGTTTCTGAAAATGTCTTTTATTTTAAAACCCTCTAAATAAAATTAATGTGCTAAGTTGAATTCAAACTTTTCCAGAAGTAAAAGAATGAATATGAAAAGAACCATCAAGAGACAGTGCATTGAAAAGATTACCAACGCATTCACAGAATTAGAGTTACTCAGAGGAAACATGAGACTATTTTACGTGGTTCACTCTGATAAAAGTTGGAGGGAAATATATATTGCCAATCTATTACCTTTGAATATCATTTTTGTAATATGAATGAATGTTATCTATCAAAAAATGAGGCACTTTTGAAATATTAAGGAAACCTTGTAAAGAATTGTTAAGGTACTAAATTATTCTTATTTTCAGAGATATCTAAATCACTATCTAGAACTAAATTGAAACCTTTTTGTCATGTTTCTAAGCAAGAGATTCAGGAAACTTAAAATGACAACTTTAATTTAATATTGTGATGAAAACTTTATGTCAGAAATATATTTCTCTGGAAACTATGTTTTACTATGGTACATTTCTAATTATTCTTTTATCTTTTGAGATTGAAGGCCTCAGTTTTGTTTTCTTTTTTGTTTTGCTTTTGTTTTTGTTTGTTTGTTTTTACGGTACTGGGGATTGAACCCAGGGTCATTCTACCTCTGAGCTACACCCCCAGCCCTATATTTTTTATTCTTTATTTTGAAACAGGGTCTCACTAAGTTGCAGAGTGCTTCACTAGGTAGATGAGGCTGGCCGCGAACCCGGATCCTCTGGTCTCAGCCTTTCAAATGCTGGGATTACAAGCATGTGCCACCACGCCCGGCTTCAGTTTTGTTTTTATATATATGATTTTTAAAAGTCCTCAGAGTACTAAACCATTTCACATAAATGAATAAGGATCCCTAATTATTAATGTATGAAGCCGGGCGTGGTGGCGCACGCTTGTAATCCCAGCATTCGGGAGGCTGAGACCGAAGGATCCGGGTTCGCGGCCAGCCTCAGCTACCTAGTGAGGCACTCCGCAACTCAGTGAGACTCGGTTTCAAAATAAAGAATAAAAAATGGGGCTGGGGGTATAGCTCGGAGGTAGAATGCCCCTGAGTTCAATCCCCAGTACCGCCAAAAAAAAAAAAAAAAAAAAAGTATGAAAATATATACACTAAATCACGTATCATCTTAAAATTGAAAGACTTAAATTTTAGAGAATATTTGCAAGGAATGTTTCTAGACACTTTTTTAAAAAATTCTTACATTATAATTATATGTAAAAATGGGATTCATTGTGACATATTTGTATATGTACATACATAATTTTGTCAATTTTATTTCCTAGCACCTTCTTTTTCTGTTTTTCCTGCCAAATCTCTTTGTTTACTCTACTGTTCTCCTTTCTATTTTTGTGAGATCCACTTTTTACTCATTTTTTTTCTCTCTACCTTCCACATATGAGAGAAAACATATGACCCTTTACTTTCTGGGTTTGGCTAATTTCACTTAGCATGATCTTTTCCAGTTCCATCGATTTACCAGGAAAATATAATTTTTTAAAAAAATTTTGTGACTGAGTAAAACTCTGATTTGTATATATAAGTTTTCTTTACCCATTCTTAGTGGCCACCTATTCTGTTTTTATAACTTGTTATGAATTACACTGCTATAAATGCTGGTATGCATGCATCGCTATAGTATGTTGACTTCATTTCTTTTGAATAAATACTGAGAAGTGACATAAATGGATTGTATGGTGGCTTTATTTCTAACCTTTTGAATAATATTCATACAGATTTCCATCCATTGTGGTTTTACTAATTTGCAATCCCACCAACAGTGCTTAAAAGTTTATTTATCCCCACATCCTCACCAGCAATTATTCTTTGTATTCTCGATTACTGCCATTCTAACTTGAGTGAGATGAAATTTCACTCTGGTTTTGATTTGTGTTTTCCATATAATTGTTAGCCATTTATATATTTTTTGACAAATGCTTGTTTAGTTCAATTTTCCATTTATTGATTGGTTATTGTATTTATGTGTATGTCTGTTAAGTTTTTGAGTGATTTATACATCTTGAATATTAATCCTCTATTAGAAGAATATGTTGGCAATTGATTTTTTAGGGTTTCAGTTTTGTTTTTATGCATATTATTTTTAAAAGTCCTCAGAGTACTAAACCATTTCACATAAATGAATAAGGATTCCTAATTATTAATGTATGAAAATATATACACTAAATCACGTATCATCTTAAAATTGAAAGACTTAAATTTTAGAGAATATTTGCAAGGAATGTTTCTAGACACTTTTTTAAAAAATTCTTACATTATAATTATACATAAAAATGGGATTCATTGTAACATATTTGTTTAAAGGGCTGTATTTTCTCCAACATATGTTTTTGGCACCCTTGTCAAGGATCAGAGGACTACTGTATTTTGGCAGATGTATCTCTGTGCATTCTACTCTATTCCATTGGTCATTTTATCTGTTTTTATGCCTACCTTATTAGGAAATGATACCATGTAATTTCTTATGCAGTGGTGATTACACTTGAAAGTCTAGTATAAGAGCAGGAACACGATGTATTTTTTCAGCTTTCATTGAGACAAAGAAACATTTATTGAGAGCTTTCGGATGCAAGCCACTGTGGAATTCCCAAAAACTCGAATTTCCACATATGTGCCAAAGGAAGCAGTAATTTAGAAAGGGTAGTACTATGCCCAAGGGAAATATGAGGGACAGAAATCATACTCAGAAATGAGAAAGGAGGTAAGGGCATTTGGGGGAGAAGTTAAGGGAAAAGTGTTATTTGAGTTCATCATAAAGGATGGTGAAACTTGGATCTCCACGGAAAGGAGAGTATGAAGCATAATCCCAAGGTCACAGGTAAAAGAATAAGACTACAGTTGTGCATGAAGTAGACACACACAAGATCCTACCTTCTCAGGGTAGAGATAAGGGAATCTAAGGATGTGGGGTTTCTTCCTGTTTGTTGGCAGTTGTGTGAGGTCCTCAGGCTGTTCTTGGAAAGGGTACTTTTACTTGATATATAAGAAATGTCTGGAAGAGATAGGAGGAGGCAGGAAGGATAGTGGGAGATGGAAGGTGAGTCAGAATTTAAGACAAGAGGTAATTCACATCATTTCTGAGTCATAAGCACTGTGTGTGTTCTTTACATATATATATATATATGTAAAGAACAACCATGGTATATTTATGGGTATTGCATTGAATCTATAGATCACTTTTGGAAGAATGGCCATTTTGATGATATTTATTCAGCCTATCCAAAAGAATGAGAAAGATCTTCTAAGATCTTTAAGTTATTTTTTCAATGTTTTAGTTTTTCTTATAGAGGTCTTTTACCTCCTTAGTTAGGTTTATTCCTAAATATTTCATTGTTTGGGGGAAAATCATAAGTGGAAATGTTTCCTGGATTTCTTTTTCATTGGATTTATGGATGGCATACAGAAAAGCTTCTGATTTTTTAAGATTTATTTTGTATCCAGACACTTTGCTGATTTTTTTTTATCATTTCTAAAAGCCTTTTTAGTTGAGTTTATTGGATTTTCTAAGTATAGTATCATGTCATCTGCAAATAGAGACAGTTTTGGTTCTTCTCATCCTTTTTGTACTCCTTTGACTTTCTTCTCTTGCCTTATTGCTCTAGATAGAGTCTCGAGTACTATATTGAAAAGGAGTGGTGATAGTGGACATCCTTGTCTTTTTCCTAATTTTAAAGAGAACTCTCATAGTTTTTACCCATTTAATATGATGTTAACTGGGGCCTATTATATATTGCCTTTATGATATTGAGGTATGTTCCTTCTATCCTGATTCTTTGCAGTGTTTTTAGCATGAATGGATGTTGGATTTTGTCAAATGCTTTTTCAGGTTCTATTGAAATGATCATATGATTTTTGTACTTAGTTCTATTTATGTGGTAAATTACATGGATTGTTTTTCACATGTTGAACCAGCCTTGTATCTGTGGGATGTTCTCAACTTAGTTGTGGTGTATAATTTCTTGATGTGGTTTTGAATGTGTGTTGCTAGTATTTTGTTTAGAAATTTTGCATCTAAGTTCATCAACAATATTGGTCCATAGCTCTCTTTTCTTCAGCTGTCTTTATTTGATTTTGGTATTAATAAGATTTTGGCTTCATAGAATGTATTTGGGAGAGTCTGTCTCTTTCTTGTTCATACAATAGATTGAAGAGTATTTGGATTAGATTTTCTATAAATGTTTTATAAAATTCAGATGGGAAATCATCTAGACCTGAGATTTTCTTTGATGATAGCCTATTTATTGCTGCTTCAATCTCTTTGATTGCTATTTTATTTTTGTAATAAACAAGAAGGAGATTTATTACTAATCTGGGTCAGGGTTGAGTCTAACCTGGATTAGGGTTCTGCCTAAGTATAGAGGCGTCATGGCCATGGGACACTGAACCTGGGTTTGTTCAGCCTTATATAGAGGTGTACAGAGGCGGCAAAACTTTTTGTGCATGTGGGAAAGGTAACACAGAGAAAGCATGGGGATTGGTGGAGCCCTGTTACCAGAAGGGAGGGGGCTGTCTCATTTCCAGAAGGGAGGGAGTTGTCCTGTTTCGGGAAGGGAGGGGGTTTTCAGCACCCTACATTCTCCCCTTTTTCTTTTGTTTATATGAGGAATCCTCCTCATATACTATATACAGTTTTGGGCAAGGTTTGATACTGTTGTCCAAGGACCGTGAGTTGCACTGTAGTATGCAAGGCCCAAATGTGAGTATGAATATGAGAATAATCAGTGGCCCTAACACCAAAGTCCACAAAGACGATGTCGATGAAGTGCAACATGACTTTCTAGCTGTCAGTGAGCTTCAAGGGGTTGTCAGGGTTGGCTGTCACTGCCCACTCCTTTTGGACTCTCTCAATGTCCTTCTCACTGGCCTTCCAGATCTGGGAGTGATGTATTCAGAGTCCTATACCATCCACTTTAGGGCAGTTGGGGTAACAAGTACAACCATGTAAGGCCCTTTCCATCTAGCCTCTAATGACTTATGGTGATGCCGCTTGACCCAGACCCAATCTCTGGGTTCTACATCCTGTGGGCCCCTGTAAGGAATTTAGAATCGGCTTTTGAAGCAGGATGGGGGTGGAGAGCCAAATATGATTTTAAAGGGGGTTAAATTAAGCATGTAGGACATACTTTGGGCCCTGCATAAGGCATAGGGAAGGAGTCTGACCTAGTCTCCGCCAGTTTCTATTGCCAATTTAGTTAAAGTCTCCTTTAATGTTCTATTCATCCTTTCTACCTGCCCAGAACTCTGGGGGTTGTATTCACAATGCAATTTCCAATTAGTCCCCAGAGCTTGGGAAAGTGCTTGTATAAGAGGTTCAATATCTCTAACTCATTCCTGATTTCTTTTCCTTCTGTCCTCATGAAAGCCTGTTCTTGATACAAGGCCCCATGTACATCTAACATCCCAAAGGCATAGCTACTACCAGTGTACACAGTCAGTCACTTATTTTCAGCCCGCTTCAAGGCCTGAGTTAATGCAGCTAACTCCACCCTCTGTGCTGAAGTACCCTTTGGTAGGCTGTCGGTCATATTACCTTGCCCTTGTTGTCCACTACTGCTGCCCCAGCATACCTTTGTCCATTTTGCATAAAACTGCTCCCATCCATGAAACACAAGTAATCACTCTTAAATCCCTTCTGACTGAATTCACTTCTGCCAAGACTTCAATACAGTCATGCACCAGAGCCTCAGCCTCTGGGATGGACAGTAAAGTAGCTAGATTTAAAGTGACAGGGTTCTGAATGAGCATGTGAGGAACATCTAGCCAGGAGTCCTTGATAATGGGCCAGCCAGCCATTGGTTTTCCACTGGTTTGGGGGCTGCTTTAGAATCCCCTGGATGGCATATGGGGTAGTTATGATTCATCCTTAACCAACAAGGCAGTGGCTGCTATCATTCAGAGGCATGGAGGCCATCCTGCTGCTACTGGATCCAGTTTTTTTTATAGTTAGGCTACCGATCGTTTCCAAGGTCCCAGCATCTGAGCCAGCACCCCCTTTGCTATTCCCTTTTCCTCATCGATATATAACCAAAAGGGCTTTGAGGAGTCTGGTAAGGCTAGGGCAGGTGCCTCCAGCATAGCTTTTTGGAGTTGGTGAAATGCACCCTCCATTCTGGGGGGTCATGTCCAGTTTTTATTCCACTCCCCCAGTATAAAGGTTTTGCTGTCTCTGCAAAATTTGGGATCCATAGTCTTCAGTAGCCCACCAATCTCAGGAACTCTTACTTTTCTCAGGCTGGTAGGTACTGGGATTTTTAGGACAGTCGCCTTCATTGCCTCCATGAGTCATCTGAGGCCCTTTTTATTTTATAACCCAGGTAGGTAACTTCTTTCTGGCATATTTGGGTCTTCTTTGCACTAGCCTGGTATCCTAACAATCTTTGGGCACTCTCGGGCCCAGTTTCCCTTCTCTCTGCAATATACACACTGGTTCTATTTTAATTGGTGTGATCTTTTGTTGTCCTGCCAGGCCCTCCTCTGCCTGCCTCTCTTGTCCCTGCCCCCCCTTGCCCTGCAAAAAATATCCTAGCCAATTTCCTATCTTCCAGTCTCATGTGCTCCTGTCTCTCCTCAGGGTTTTCCCTAGGATTGTACACCTTTTCTGCTACCCGGATCAGGTCTGGAATAGTTTGGTCCTCAATCTATCCAGCTTCTGAAGTTTTCTCCTGTTATCTGGGGCTGCCTGATTTACAAAGGCTAAAATCACAGTTGCCTTTATTTCCTCTGTCTGGGGATCCATAGGGATGTACTGCCTAAAGGCATCGAGAGAATTCTTTCTAAAAAGACTGTGGGGCTCTCATTGGGTTCCTGTTTAACTGCATAAACCTTGGCCAAATTGATCAGCTTTGCAGCTGCTGCATGGAAACTGGCCATTAGAACCTGGCAGTACACTTGGAGACGTTCCCTACCTTCAGCCTGGTTAAAGTCCCAATTTTGGCAAGTCAGGGAAAGGCCCCATCGATGAGATTCAACTGGGTGGTCGGTCTTCCATCATCTTCCAGTACCAGCCTCCTGGCTTCAGTCAGGATCCTCTCCCATTCTGAGAGATAATGTTGGGATCCAAAGTCCCCTCTGGGGCTATCCCACACTGATACTTAGGAGACATAAATATATTTAACTAATAAAGAAGCCATTAATAATTAATAAAATACATAAGTTAATAATTTTTAACTTAACCTTAACATATAATAGAACACTTAAAGCAAACAGATATAGACCAGGTCTCAGTGATGGATTTCTCAACTGTACTAAAACATAGATGGCAGAAGTTTTAGTAACTCAAGATATTAATACAATACACATTGCATAGAGAGATCACTTATTAGTTAGCTTGCATGTATATAAGCCCATATACCTTTACCTTTACCAGCTCTCATAGAACATTTAGATGAACCTAGATACATTGCATATTTAGCTCTCAGATATATACACATCTATGGTCATATATATAGGGTGTCAAATATAGTAACCCAAAGTTATAGCTGTTCATTTAGCCTGAGCTACAAAGTAGTCATTAAACCCATGTAAAATACAGACATTTACCCAGATCTTGCTAAGATGCAGCATGCTAGGTAATCAAAACAGTAAAATTAAGAAATTATCTTGCCAAGGCAGAACCTTTAAGCTAATCCTTAGTAAATGTTAAGGACACAAAACCATGTTGTTTTAACTCTAAAGGACATAGGAAATCATAATTTAGTCATTTAAAATTTTTGCAATAGGAAATCCTTTTCCATATGAAAGTGTTTCCCCTCTTCTAATACCTCCTTATATCTATGGATAGCTCCTATTATTTTACTTTTTTTTTTTATGTCTCAACACAAAGGTCTTTTAACTTTATACAATTAAAACAATCCTTACATTTAAAACAATCCTTACATTTAAAACAATCCTCACACTAAAACAACCCCTCTAGCAGATTTTAATTTAGATAAATTCTTTTAGGTAAGACAAAACACCTAGAACTTAGATAAAAATACTTGATGTTTTTAATACTTTACCAAAACACAGCCTAAGAAAAAATTTTAGCCTTATATATGTATAAATAATCTCTTATCAGAACTTTGATCCTTAGTAACTCATGTTTGGTTAACATTCAAGAGAGCAATGTTAAACCACTCCTATATAAAAACCACATTTACTGGGCTTAAATATATTGTCTTTTACTGATGTTAAGCCAATATTTTACACTTAACAATTGATGTTTAGCATTTAACTTACTTATAAAGATACATCATTTATAAAAATTTTACTTATTTTACCCATTCTAATAGCCAGTCAACACCTTAAGTCACTACTTTAACAAGTAAAATATCCTAAAAATAAACAATGAGCATTGTAGTTTGAATATCAAATAGGAACTGACATATAATACTAATTGTTTAACCTGGAAAAAAAAAATGTTTTAACTTTTAATGACATCTCTTACTTCTTAATAAACTTAAAAAAAACTTATTTGTTGAAGACTTAAGTCATATGAACTAACAGGTATTTGGATCCATTTTTTTTAACTTGATGAGCACTCTTTATAAGCTAATTTTGGTACCACATGGACAATAGACAACCATTTAAGAATACAAATGTATCTCATAGCTTTAGCTTGCCAGGCATTAAATTTTCATAGATAAATAACCAACCAGATGTATAGTTCCCAAAGTTAAAAATACAAACTATCACAGATGCCTGTAGTGGATTATAGGGAAGAGGACACAAACATGGAAGCCTCCTCACAGAACAAGCCTCCATCTTCCAATTTACATTAGGGCCAGGAAAGGTAACAAAAAACATTTTATTTTTAAACTTTTGCCATTTATTTATTTTCTTTAAATGTTAATTACAAGCATAGGAGGGGAACAATCAACCTGCTTTAGTTAAAGCCAAAATCCCAAAGTGCCCCCCCCAGCACCACGTGGTCAACCAGTACCCACATAGTCAGCCATCTTAGCTAGAGCAATGAGATGAAACACAACAATTTAGAGCAAAAGCAAACATTTGTAGCAAAAAGGCTTAACAGGTCGGCTACTAAAATGTGTTGGTTCTGAATGTTCCTCATTTAGTGCCTTTGAGCACTCATTATAAAAGGAGACTGACCGATGTCAGCTCAAGGGGAGAAGAGCAAAAGGGAAGGGGGAGAAAAGACAAGGGAGAGAGAAAGAGAGCAAAAATCTGCTGAATCTACGTCCCATTGCTGGCAGCTGGCTTCCCTAACCCCAGCATTGGTTTCGCTTGCTTGTTCTTGCCCCAAGGTTTCTGGACTGAATGGCCTTCCATGGTGGCCTGCAAGCCACTACAAAAAGTAAAACTTACTCTGCCGATATGAGCGGGCCTCATCCCTGACTCCCAATGGCTCTTCTGGGCCCCAGTTCGACAAAGAGGGCCTCAAGCCAAGATTGAAAGTCAACTATTTTGCAGAGCAAATAGTGATTAACGTACTTTTTTTTTTTTTTTTTTTTTAAACCTCTACTGAAAGATTACATGCCTGAGTTTTGAAATCAGAAAAGTGGTCAATCATTATAGACAAAGGAGTTGAAGAAGTCTGTCCCATTACGGAGAAGTAGAGAACAGTCGCAGGTCCAAAGCTGAAACCAAAAGTTAACAACAACGTGTGGGCGGGGGAGGACAGACAAACACTGAACAGAGAGATAGGCCTTTTTGCCCTGCATGCTTCCTTTTTAAATTTCCTATGATATATCTACCACACTGTGCACACCATACCAAGGAATTCACAGGGTAGGCAGGGATGTCTACCTTGCCTCCCAACCGCCCACCCTCCAGCACATCTGCCTAGGTCTTCTGCCAGTCCCAAAATGGGCCCTCAGACTCAAATCAGCTGCCAAATGGGAGGTCAGCTATGCAAGCTAAGCCGTCCCGCGGCCCCTTCGGCCACCAACTCCAAATGGGAGGTCAGCTACACAAGCCAAGCCTCCCTGGGGCCACACTACCAGATAAATTCCTTCTACCTTGGAGGTGAGTGAAGGTCTTTGGGGAACACAGCTTCCTGGCCAACACACCAAAATGTTATGCACAAATCCAGGGTGCCCCACCAAAGAACATACACATCACACATAGCTCTGTAATAAACAAGAAGGAGATTTATTACTAATCCAGGTCAGGGTTGAGTCTAACCCAGATTAGGTTTCTGCCTAAGTATAGAGATGTCATGGCTGTGGAACTGGTTTAAATTTTCAATGTCATTTTTATTTAATATAGGAAGGTGTGTCTAGACATTTGTCAATTTCTTCTAGGTTTTTCAATTTTTTTGGAGAACAAATTTTCAAAGTAGTTTCTGATAATCCTCTGAATTCCATTCTGTCTCTAGTAATATCACCTTTTTCATCTATTATTTTTGTAATTTGGGTTGATTCTTTCTTTTGGCTAGGTTGGCTAACAATCTATCTGTTTTGTTTATTTTTTTGAGAAATCTGCTTTTAGTTTTGTTGAATTTTTGTATTTTTTATTCTCTACTTCATTGATTTCTGCTCTAATTTAAATGACTTCCTGTCTTCTTCTGGCTTTGACATTAGACTTCTGATTTTCAAGGGCTTTAAACTGTATCATTAGGTTATTTATTTGTTGATTTTCTGTTCTTCTTATGTGAGCACTCAGTGCTATAAATTTTCCTCTTAATACTGTTTTCAAAGTGTCCCAGAAATGTTGATATGTTGTGTCTCTATTTTCATTTGTTTCTGTGAATCACTTTATTTCTTCAATGACACATTTCTCAATCAGCAGTGTGGTGTTCAGTCTCCATGTATTTATGAAGTTTCTCTGGGTCTTCTTAGAGTTTATTGCCAGTATTATTTCATTATTGTCTGAAAATATGTAGAAGGTTATGTCACATTTTTTAAAATTTGCTAGTGCTTGCTTTGTGGCCCAGGATATGGTCTGTTTTTGAGAAGGTTCTGTGAGCAGCATGAAAATAATGTGTATTCAGCTGAAGTTGGATGGAATATTCTGTATGTGTCTAGGAGGTCCATTTTTTTTTTTTTTTTACTCATTTGTCTAGAAGACCGATCTAGTGGTGTGAGAGGAGTATTAAAGTCTTTCAATATTATTGTACTGGGATCTATGTGAGATTTAATATCACAAAGAATTTGTTTTATAAAGTGGTTGCACCTATGTATGGAGCTTAAAAGTTGACTATCCTTATATCATCTTGTTGGATTGTTCCTCTTACCAATAAAACAATGATTGTTTTGTCTCTTCTGATAAGTTTAGGCTTGAAATCAATTGTATATGATATGAGAGTTGCTACCTCTTCTTGTCTTTGAGTTCCATTAGTATGTGTTACCTTGCTCCAACCCTTCACCTTTAGTTTGTGAATACCTTTACCTGTAAGATGTGTTTCTTGCATAGATGGATTATGATTTTTAATCCTTTTTGCCACCTTATGTCTTTTTATTGGTAAGTTGTGGCCATTCATATTCAGCATGATTATTGAGAGATGATTTTTAATTCATAACATTTGAGTTGTAACTTCTGTTTGAGATAGTGTTTGTTCTTCTTTGCTTAGTTGTTCATTTGATGGAAATTATCCTTTGTCTGGTTCTGGTGTTTGTTTTTTATTTCTTCTTTATAATTTATGTCTTTGAGTATTTTCTCTATTTCTGGCTTGGAAAATATAAATTCTTTTACCTTCTGTTTGTAATGAAAAATTTTTATTTTCTGGTAAAAATGATAGATACCTTTGCTGGATAGAATAATCTTGGCTGGGAGTTTTCTTTCAGAGTTTGGAATATGTTGCCCCAGGCCCTCCTGGCTTTCATGACTTGGTTTGAGAATTGCAGAATGATTCTTGTTGTTTTTTCTCTGTCACTTGATCTTTACTCTTATTTAAGATTCTCTCCTTGGCCTCTACATTATTCAACTTTATTATTATGTGGCATGGTGAATCTTTTATCTGATCTTGAATAATGGGGTTCTATATGTTTCCTCTACCTGTATATTGACCACACTTGCTATGTTTTGGAGTTTCTCTGATATTATTTCTCTGAAAATATTTTTGATTCCTATGGTGTCAACTTCTAGACCATCTTCTGTGCCTATAATTTTTAAGGTTGCTCTTTTAAAGTTACTCTATATCTCCTGGATGTCCTGCTCATGCTGTTGAATTGATTTTTTAAAATTATATACTATGTATTTGTTTTTGGAATGGCCATCTTCTAAGAGTGAGATTCTGTTTTCTATGTGGTCTAGTCTACCATTGATGGTTTGTATTCATGTTTTCATTTTATTTATTGAATTCTTCATTTCCTTCAGAGCTTCTTCTTTATTCATGTTCAGGGTACTGGATTCTTTATTGATTCAATCCTTCTTTAATTTCAGGCTGTCTCTCTGAACTCTTTTCTGAAATCCTGTATCATTTCTACTATTAAACTTCTGAATTCCCTTTCTTTCATTCTCTGCACACTGAGTTGGTGAGTTCTGTTTTGGGGGATTGTTGGAGACTCATTCTTTCCTTGCTATTTTTTTCTCATGATTTCCAGTTTTTTGATTTTATATCTTTGTTGTTTTTGGTGGCTCTCACTCTGGATTTCTTATGTCTAATCTCTCACCCTTTATAGTATCTTATTCTGGAGGCAAATATTTACCTCAAGGTATGCCTTGAAAGTGAACAGTCTCTGCTGTATGGGGAGTCACAGCTTCCTCTTGAATATTTATCACCCTATAATGCCAACTTTGAAGTCTGTGCCTCATATCATTCCTCTATTGTTCTGCCCGTATATTGCCAATACTGGATTGCAGTTATTCCAGGACTCTCTCTGCCCCTTGCAATGGCAGCACTGATGGGTTCCAGGTATTAAAGACTAGGGACCTGTCTGTTGCTTCCATAATATGTAGTAATCTCTGAGATGTGAACAAAGCAGTTTGTGTCTGGTGCATTTTTAAACTTCTATGTGTGGGATGCTGAGTGGCTCCATCTGTTAGCTGTGATTGGCTTGGCCTTAATGTCTGGCAGTCCTTCCTGTTGGTTCACCTATCTGGTCTAGCTTCAGCAGTAGGGATTTATAAGAGTCAGCTGGTATATATACAAGGGCAAATTGTATTGTAATCAGTGGTGAAGCATGAGTGAGGAGGAAGGGGATAGAGTGATGGATGCAAGAATGAGGTCAAATAGAAAATAGAATCAAGTAGAATAAGAGTTTACATGTGGTTAGGTAATATAATGTAGTGAAAATAGAGGAAAATTCTAGTAACCAGTGTACATATTCACATATAGGATAGAAAATGTATATAATACAAGGAACTGGCTGACAGGTTCACTAGGAGTCAGACAAGCATAATACATAACACTGACAATCTCTTGCAAGTATACACATAAGGAGAGAAAGAGAAAAAGAGAAATACAAAATAAAAAGGAACCTTAACAATTGCTTAACTGAGAATGAGTAAAAATTCCTTGTTGGAAGAGAACTGATTCCCCTTATGGCTTTGAATATTTCCTTATTGGTTTATTTTTTGTTCTTTTGTTTTGTTATTGTAATTTGGGGTGTGTGTGTGTGTGTGTGTGTGTGTGTGTGTGTGTGTGTGTGTTTCCTTATTCTTGGCTTGAGGCTTGCTTAGTTGAGATGTGTAAGCACCTGCAAAGCTCTGGTTCAAGGCTGCTCACATGCCTGCTCTGTTTCCTACTTTGCTAAGGAGGTAGATTAGGGTGGAGGTGCAGGGAGATGCTGGCCCCAACAGCTGACTACTGGGAGGAGGTTCTTCTAGCCTGGCCCATGTTTCTCACCCAGCATCATTCATTAGGGTCCTATGCTCAATCCCCTGTGCCACAAGAGGAAAAAAAAAAAAAAGGAGAGAGAAAACATGCAAAGGCAAAAAACAAAAACACAGAGATAGAACAAAAAGAAAAAATAGAGCAATGGATTAAAAAAAAAAAAAAAACTATTGCATTTAGCTTCTGCAGCCCTCTTAGGTCTGTTTAAGGTCCATTTATTACAGTGAATTCCTGAGCCCATTCTAAGCATTGTCTCTTGCTAAGAAACTTGTAACAGAGACATAAATCTGCATTCTCAATACTATGGTCTCCTGCCCAATGTCTATCCCTGTCTGTTTGAGTACCAAGCATAAGGCCCCAGGTGTAGCATCCATCCCAAAGCAAATGCAGACAGAGTAGGTTGGGTTGGTCTGCAGTTTCCAAGCCTGGTCTTGCAGCCACAGTCTGCGTGAATTCCTATCCCCTTTTTATGGTCTCATTTCAGTCACCCCATGAGGAGTCTGCACTCATCTCCTTGGAGTTTGCACACTCACCTCTGTGCTGAGCGTGCCTTGGGACAGGGGTAGAGAGGAAGGAAAGAGGTTGTGGATTTGGTCATTCTTATCTGTCCTGTACTTGCGGGACTGTGTGTTTCTATGGATGGTGCACTCCTTGTCCATGGAATAAGTCTCAGGTTGCTGGATATAAGAGTTTAAAAAGATAGCAGTTCTATTCCAAATAAAGGATGCTGTGCAAAAGCAAGACATGTAAATTATCAGGAAAAAAAGTAAAACTTTTAATGTAAAGCAACAGAAATTACTTTAAGAATTAATTTACAGTAAAACACATATATTGTAGTAGAACAAAAATTTCATGAATTTATAAGTATTATTTCTTTATTTTATGTCTTCAGATACTTTATTATTTTCAAAAAACAAATATTTAATGTCTTCTAAAATTAGGAATATTGCAGTAAACAAATGAATAGAGAATATGGAGTATAAAATAATCAGTTTTATAAAGCTTAAAGTTTAAATCAGGATATTATATAAAACCTGTAATATTTTAAATACTTAGAAGCTGGGCATGATAGCATATGCCTGTAATTCCAGTACTTAGGAGACTGAGACAGGAGACTCACAGGTTTGAAGACAGCCTCAGCAAAAACCAACACTGTCAGAAACTTATCAAGTCCCTTTTTGAAAAACAAATAAAATCAGGCAGAGGGTGTAGCTTGGAGATAGAATGCCCCTGGGTTACATCCCCAGTACCACACACAATGAATTTTTTTAGAAAAAAAAAAAATTAGAAGGTAAATAGAAACCTACTATGACCCAGACGCAATAACCAATGGAATTAACCCTCCTGTGTAAAACAATTTTTAAACCAAGTTCTTTGATTTAGGTAAGATAATTGGGTTAGGTGAAAAAAATATCAATTTATATCTTATGTGATCAATTATTATAATATTCTTATATATGTCTATATTTTAGTGTTCACTAAAATAGTGTTCACAAGCTCCATTATGACAATGGCAGTTTGTTTTCACAGCTTTTTAGTCATCTGACTGACATAAACATGATTATACATATATGTATGTATAATCTCAAAAGGGTAATGTCTACGCATCTTTAACAGTGTTTTTTTTTTATGTTGTGCTATCAAAATTTTAACAGGATAGTTCTTTTTTTTATCAATGTAAGAAATGTAGTAGTTTTGTATTTTTTGGTTTCCTTCCACTAAAGTTCAATGTTATCATCCAGTTATACTTAAAATTTCTATACATTTTCAGTTGCCTCCAATAGATCCTCTTTTAAGACTCACAAAAATGTAAGAAGAGAAAACAGTCAAATTCACCTAAGGAAAGAAAAATGCTTGCAGAATATACTTTTCAAGTTCCTAAAACAAATTTGAAATAGTTTTCTTTTTTTTTTTTTTGCGGTACTGGGGATTGAACTCAGGGGCATTCTACCTCCGAGCTACACCCCCAGCCCTATTTTTTTATTCTTTATTTTGAAACCGAGTCTCACTAAGTTGCGGAGTGCCTCACTAGGTAGCTGAAGCTGGACGCGAACCCGGATCCTCCGGTCTCAGCCTCCCGAATGCTGGGATTACAAGCGTGCGCCACCACGCCCGGCTGAAATAGTTTTCCATACTAACATTTGCTCAATAACTGAAAAGGTTCATTAAGAAAGCATTAAGCTATCACTTAGTCTCTTGAGATGTTTGGTACAGTAATAAATTGGAGCAGAGCCTGCTAAAAGTTGTGTTTTCTTCATACAGACATTTTTCTCTGTAGCATTTTATTCTGATTCCAGTTTGCTCCATTTTACAAAGAATACACATTTTTTTTCATGTGTGAATATTCCACTGTATTGCTAACACTTGGAAGAAAGTGTTAGCCACAAAATGTGCAAAGTGCACCTTGCACATTACCTTCCTTAAAATTGCAGTGCACACCTCCCTTAAAAGATGCAATTTAAAATAGGATTGGGCTG
>PVLC010033540.1:0-17434 GCA_004027655.1 Graphiurus murinus | reverse complement strand
TCAGGGGCATTCTACCTCCAAGCTATACCCCCAGCCCTATTTTTTATTCTTTATTTTGAAACCGAGTCTCACTAACTTGCGGAGTGCCTCACTAGGTAGCTGAGGCTGGCCGCGAACCCGGATCCTCCAGTCTCAGCCTCCCGAATGCTGGGATTACACGCCCAGCTTTCTCCCAGCCCTTTTTAAAAATTCATTTTATTTTTTGTGGTACTAGGGATTACACCCAGAAACATTCTACTTCCAAGCCACACCCCCAACCCTATCTATTTTATCTATATATCTATTTAATTTTGTGATACTGGGATGAAACCCAGGGGTTTCTACCTCTGGGCTATGCTCCCAGGCATTTTGGAAACAGGTCTCACTGTGTTGCTGAGAGCCTCACTAAGTTGCTGAGGCTGGTCATGAAGCTGTAATCCTCCTGTCTCAGCCTCCCAAGTACTGGGATTACAAGCATGTGCCACCACAGCCAGCTCCTATTTTATTTATTTATTCATTCATTCATTTATCTTGTGGTACTGGGGATTGAACGCAGGGGCATTCTACTTCTGAGCTATACCCCCAGCCCTATTTTTTATTCTTTATTTTGAAACAGGGTCTTACTAAGTTGCAGAGGGCCTCACTAGGTAGCTGAGGCTGGCCACGAACCCGGATCCTCCAGTCTCAGCCTCCCAAATGCTGGGATTACAAGTGTGCACCACCACGCCCGGTTTTATTTTTATTTTGAAACAAGGTCTCACTAGGTTGATGAGAGTCTTACTACTTGCTGAGGCTGTCCTCAAACCTGCGATCCTACCATCTCAGCCTCCCAAGTACTGGGATTACAGGTGTGTGCCACCATGCCTTGCAAAATTTGTTTTATTTTGATACTGCATATCACTAAGTTGCTGAGGCTGTCCTCAAACCTGTTATCTACCTGTCTCAGCCCCACACACACTGGGATTACAGGTGTGGGCCATCACGCAGCCAACCATGAGATCGTTTGTGGTGTGTGTTTGTGTGTGGTACTGGGGATGGAACCCAGAGGTATTCTACCTCAGAGCTACAGTCCTAACCCTATTTGTGTGTGTGTGTGTGTGTGTGTGTGTGTGTGTGTGTGTGTGTGTGTGGTACTAGGGATTGAACCCAGGGGCATTCTACCTCCAAGCTACACCCCCAGCCCTAATTTTTATTCTTTATTTTGAAACAGGGTCTCACTAAATTGCGGAAGGCCTCACTGAGTAGCTGAGGCTGGCTGCCAACCTGCAATCCTCCTGTCTCAACCTCCCAAGTACTGGGATTACAAGCGTGCACCACCACACCCAGTTTATTTATTTTTTTATTTTGAAACAGGGCCTCGATAAGTTGCAAGGGCCTCGAGTCTGCAATCCTCCTGCTTTAGCCTCCCAAGTACTGGGATTACAAGCATGAGATACCACACCTGGCTCAACCATGAGATTTTTTTGTTGTTGTTTTGCCTTACTGGGTATTGAACCCAGGGGCATTCTACAAGCTACACCCCCAGCCCTATTTGTATTCTTTTTTTTTTTTTTGAAAAAAAGTCTCAGCCCGGCGTGGTGGCGCATGCTTGTAATCGCAGCATTCGGGAGGCTGAGACCGGAGGATACGGGTTCACGGCCAGCCTCAGCTACCTAGTGAGGCACTCCACAACTTAGTTAGACTCGGTTTCAAAATAAAGAATAAAAAATAGGGCTGGGGGTATAGCTCGGAGGTAGAATGCCCCTGAGTTCAATCCCCAGTACCGCAAAAAAAAAAAGAAAAAAGGTCTCACTAAGTTGCAGAGGGCCTCACTAAGTACCTGAGGCTGGCCGCAAACCTGTGATCCTCCTGTCTCAGCCTCCCAAGTACTGGGATTACAAGCATGTGACACCACAACCATGAGATCTTTAAGTCAGGTTCTCATTCCAGAACCAGGGAGAAGCAAACTCAAGAGGCTCAGGAAGTACGTTATAACCCTTGGCTGCCAACCCAGCATTTTGATCTATCGAGTGCATCCTGCTCTTACCCCTATACCCCTAAATTGTTTTCAAATATTTTTTGCAGGAAGCTTAAAAAAACAAAACAAAACTATTTATACTGGGAGGTCAGGGGAGGCTCCTGGAGAAGGATCTTGGAGAACGAATTCATCCGCTCAGAGTTCACCAGCCTGAATCTGATACAGCTTCTAAATTCACATCTGATACAGTAGCCCAGCAGCAACAGCAAGGTTTTTACACCCATCCCCTGTTGTTTTCACAACTACCAGGTTGTCTGTTTTACCCAAGGCAGAATTGAGGCTCAGAAAGGTAAAAACTATGGTCGGGCGTGGTGGCGCAAGCCTGTAATCCGAGTGAGGATCTCAGGTTTGAGGCCAGCCTCAGTAATTTAGCTAGACCCTTAGCAATTTAGCGACACCTTGTTTCAAAAAACTGAGGGTGTAACACGAAGATAGAATGCCCTAGGGCCCTGGATTCAAGCATCAGTACAAAAAAAAAAAGTTAAACTATGTATTCTCAGAGTTGACCCTACTCTTAATTTGGAAAGCCTCTATGAGTGAGAGACCCTGTCTATAACGCTCAGGTTTGGGGGGTTTTGTGCCCCCCCCCCACACACACAGCACCTAGCACAGAGTTCTGCACGCGGTAGGCGCTCAGAAAGTTCGTGCTGAACCAAGGGTATAATTCTCAAGTCAAAGCTCCGCGCTCCAGGCCGGGGAGCAGAAGCACCAGAGGGCGCCCACGAGTCCGCCCACCCGCTGGTCCCCCGGGCCAAAGCCGGACCTCTGGCCTGGGCGCGGCCCTTAGGCTCCTAGTACTTGCGCGCCCCGGCGAAGACATGGAGAAAGGGGAGCCCCACGTCCTGCGCCCGCCCCGCCCCCTCCCCAGAGTTCGGCGGCGCGGAGTCGCTGGGTGCGGAACCACGACACGACATCCTGTTTTGGGGGCTCGCGGCTCCGCCTGCGCCTCTGCTGATCATGTCCTTCCCCGGGGTGCTGACGCCAACTCCCCTTCCCCCAGTCTCTCCATCCTCCCTAGGGGTCTGGGGCCTTCCCACTGCTGAATCACCACCACCCGGCGCTCCCCTGGGGCTCGGGGCCGGGGTGGGGACTGCCCCAGCTTGACCCATTACAGCGGTCCCCGAGCCAGCTCGGGCCACCTCTCGATCTCGCGGTTTGGCTGAGGGCGCCAGGCCTAGGGTCGCCAATCTCACCCTTGCGGCGGAGGTTGGTGGGGGTGAGATACGCGGCAAGAGGGCAAATGCCTAGCGCAGGGCCTCCACTGGGGCGGGGAGGCCAGGAGAGGCCCAGAGACCTGACCTTGAGAGGCCAGACCTGAAGGGCCTCTGGGGCACATGCTGGGGCAGGGGGGCGCGGGAAGTGGGGAGCCCGAGACTGCGCCGGGGGCGCGCTCGCAGAGGAGCCCCGGGCCCAGGGTGGGGGAGCGCGCCCGCGGACTTCCTGGTCGCGCCCCGCCCCGGTCCGCCCGCCCCCGCCCCCGCGCCCCGCCCCGGCCCACCGGCCCGCCCCCCCCACTTCCTCCGGCCTCCCGCTCTCACTTCCTTCTCGAGCCCCGAGCCGCTGCCGCCGCCCCCAGGTCCCCCGCCGCGGGGAGGGCACCAGGTGAGGCTCGGCGGGGGCCGGCGGGCTGGGGTCCTGGGGAGGGGAGCCTGGCCCGCCCGGGACTCGGCGCGGGCGCCGGCCCAGGAAGTTTGCCTGCGGGAGGCCGCGGGCGGGAGGTTGTCGGCTAGCTCCAAGTTGGGCGGGCGCGGCCGGGCGGGGCGGGGACCGGGCCACTTCGAGTCGGTGGCGGCTCGGCGAGGATGGGCTCCCGGCGGCTGTGCCGGCTCCCGCGAGCCGCGAGGGGCCCCTGAGGCCGGAGAGTCTCCAGCTCCTGAAAAAGAAGTCTCTAGGTGGGGAAGCTCAGAGCTAGGAGATGGGACTTGGAGGTGGGGTGTCCTTAAGTTGCTCGGGTGTTCAGAAGTGTGTGAGGGGAGAGGGCCTCCGAGCCGCAGAAGGCTCTGCTCGGCAGTTGTGACATTTGTAAGGCTGAGAGGGGGGCGGTGCTGGGGCCTCTGAAGCTTGAGACTGCGGAGAAAAAGCTCTCTCCTTAGATCGATGCCAGATCCGACCCATACTCACGCTGCACCCCAAGGGTTCCCTGCACTCAGGAGGACCGACCCTGCTGGGAGACCTGCTGACCTCATTCCTTTTCTCTGTACGTCTGTTATTCTGAGCCCCAACCTCTCCATCCCCGGAACCAAGCAACAGGTACTTAGTAAGCAAACCATCCCCTGCGCCTAGCTGACGTGAGCCTGGCCTTGCTCTTTTAGGGGTAAACTAAGGAAGGAAAAGTCTTGGTGTAGCCTTGTGACTGGAGGTGGTAGGACTCATCCAGAGGTACTGATAGGCAATGACAATTTATAGGGCTTTTGAGAGGCAGCAAGGACTCTGGCCTCGGGTAATGGTTGGGAGCCATCTCCCAGTATTCTCCCTCATTCTTAGTCCCTAAATCCTACATATTTTCGTACTGTCTTCCTCCACCCCTTCTTTAGTCTCTAACCACTCTCATCCTCTACAGTCTTTTTCTCAAACACAGGCCTGGGCCCTGACCTCACACTTCCCATAGCCCTCTGCTCATCTTGGTCCCCTGCAGCCTCCCCCTTCCCTTTTCTTTCCAGCTTCTGGCTGCCACACAGTATCTACCCTCTTGCTGCTTCCACCTCCTCTATTCCTCTTAACCCCCTCAGCCTGTCACCTTCTCTCTGTCTCCTTCCCCTTCAGCCACAAGGCTTCCGGGTCAGGAACTACTGTAGAAAACTTGTTTGAGAGCCTTTTCAAACCTCCCTGACTTGGAGAGGCAGGCTGCAACCTCCCAATGATAGAGATGATTAAAGGGCTGGAAACTGTGTGTGTGTGTGTGTACACGTACATGCAAGTGCCTGTATGTCTACATCTTTATCTTTTGGAGACAAAATAACTGCCTTCAGCCTTGAGAAGGCCCAGAGCAGAAGCCAGCAGAATGAAGGGAACCTGCAGTGGGTGACATTGTGGTTAAGCAGGAGGAAGCAGTCTATAAGCAGTCAGGGTAGGGTGACACAGGACTAGTGAGAGAGACCATGGGAAATCAAAATCACCCAACCCTTGGGTGCTCGACTGAGAGGCCATGCCTGGGACCAGGGGATAGCCTGAAGGTCCCTGACTCCAGTATCTTCTGGTTCCAACACCACCCAGTGGGGAGAATGGGACTGACCATTGGTGTGATAGAAGGAAAGGAAGGGGGCAAAGGCAGGATTCTGGAGGAAGGCTGCTGCTGATTTAACTTCAGTTTTAACTTTTAATTTAGAATTAGGAAAAGAAGAATATGAGGCAAGTGCCGGGCGTGGTGGCACACGCTTGTAATGCCAGCATTCGGGAGGCTGAGACCGGAGGATCTGGGTTCGAGGCGAGCCTCAGTTACCTAGTGAGGCACTCCGCAACTTAGTGAGACTCGGTTTCAAAAGAAATAAAAAATAGGGCTGGGGGTGTAGCTCGGAGGTAGAATGCCCCTGAATTCAATCCCCAGTATCACAAAAAAAAAAAAAAAGAATATGAGGCAAGTGTCTGTCCCTGCTATACAGGCCAGGTACCCAAGTGTCTCGGTCTGCATCAGGGCCTTGGTGACCAGGAAACCCTCTGAAGTTCTGGTGACCCTTCTGCTTTCAGGCATCCTTAGTATTCCTTTTCTGACGTAGGATCTATTCCCTCCCTCTCTCAGGAATTTCTCCCCACTCTAACTTCAGTCCATCCTAGCTCTATAAGCTTTTATTGTCTCCATTCTAGTACTCCTCCTTCAAGCCTTTGGGGATCCAATTTCTCTCTACCTCCTCCTGTCTTGTGTAGAAATTAGAAATACACTCTCCAGCCGGGTGTGGTGGCGCACACTTGTAATATCAGTACTTGGGAGGCTGAGACTGGAGGATCTGGGTTCGCAGCCAGCCTCAGCTATTTAGTGAGGCTCTCTGCAACTTAGTGAGACCCTGTTTCAAAATAAAGAATAAAAAATAGGACTGGAGGTGTAGCTTGGAGGTAGAATGCCCTTGAGTTCAATCCCCAGTACCACACACACACACACACACACACACAAAATAATAATAATAATAAGCTGGGCGTGGTGGCACACACTTGTAATCCCAGTACTCAAGAAGCTGAGACAGGAGGATTGCAGGTTCAAAGCCAGCCTTGGCAACTTAGCAAGGTTCTCAGCAACCTAGTGAGACCCTGTTTCCAAATAAGAAATAAAATCAGACTAGGGGTATAGCTGGAGGTAGAATGTATCTGGGTTCAATCCCCAGTACCAAAATAAATAAATAAACAAAATAAAGAAGTGGCAGGCATGGTGGCACACACCTATAATCCCAGTATTTAGGAGGCTGAGGTAGGAGGATTGCAGGTTCAAGGCCAGACTCAGCAACTTAGTGAGACCCTGTTTCCAAATAAAAGGCTGAGGGTGGTTTGGGGTAGAATGCCTCTGGGTTTAATCCCCAGTATGAAAGGAAGGAAAGAAGGAAGGGAGAGACGAAGGGAGGAATGAAGGAATGAAAGAAGGAAGGAAATACACTCTTCCGAAAAAAAAAAAAAATGTGGAGGGGAGTAACTGTTGCATTTTGGGGATCTCTCAAGCACAGCTAAATTTAAGAGCTATCCCCATTCCCCATTCTGTTCTCTTCTTACCTCACAGTTGTCCCTTGCCCATAAATTGTCCCTTCATCTAGTCCTGCCTTTCTACCCACCTGTCTCTCCTACTAATATTTCTGGGAGGTACAGGGATTTGGCCCCAGGAGGAAATCCAAGGGATCTGCATAAAATCCCAGCTTGGGAAGGCCATGCATACAAGGCACTTCCCCAGCTTCACAGCTCAATAAAAATCCCCAGGAGTCCTGATTCCCAGCCTGGCAAATCAGTATTTATTTTAGTATTCTGCATAGCTAAGCAACCCACAGAGCTCTGAGGGTAAAGACAGTATGGAAGAGACAGGGTTTCTCCTAGGCAAGATCTGGTTCCATTGGAAGTTTGAACTAATTTGAAGAAAGTCATTGCTAGAAAAATATGACCCAGAGGGGATGGATCGAAATGGGGAAATACCATGGGGAGGGGGACATAACCTAGGAGGCTGCCAACGGTCACAGCTGAAGAAGTATGTATGGCCAAGGCAGTGACATGAAAAGAAGTGTTGGGAATGTGGAATTTGGAGAGTTGTTTCTGGCAAGACGTTAGAACAACCAGAAAGATGATAGTTGGAGAACCGGGAATGAGAAGGGGGCCTAGGCTTGGACTGAAAACCCGCTCCTTCTGTATACAGCAGGGATACATTAGAGGCAAGGTTTATAGGAGTCCGTGAGAAGAGCTGAAAAGGGAAACCAGAGACAAAGCCTGGGCCACCTCCCTAGATCAGACTGGTTTTCCTGTCCAGGGTCCAGCTTCCTCTTTTGTCCTCATCTCATATTGGGGGAGGGTGTCTCCCCAGGAGCTAAAGACTAGAGGAGGAGCTTCTGAGCAGGGGCAGAGCCAGGACCATTGGCTGTCCAGTAATGTTAGCAGGTTGGGCTAGGCTTAGGGACTTGGGAACTTAGAAGCAAAAAGGGCTCAGATATATGTCAACCTAATACCTTTGGCCCATTTCCTGAAGGGATAAACCATGGTGGAGCCATCCTCAATGAAGTCAGAGAGATGGTGTTCCCTCCCAGACTAGAATAATAATCCCACCTTCTCCTCTTTTTGGCAGTAACATCAGGCCGGAGGTTAGGAAACCCAGGTCCTTGTCTTGGATTTGCAACCCTGGTCAACTTAGTCTCTCTTGGCTTCGTTTCAACATTAAGGATTTGCATTATCAATACTTCCAAAGGGCACAGCTGATAGCTTGGACTCTTCCTTCCCCAAGAAACTCCTCATGGCAGTGTCCCCACTCTGGGCACTCCTATCACACCAGTGTTGATCTGACAGGCCTAGGCAGTCTCTAAACATCTGTCCAGGGGCAGAACTGTGGCCTTTTCCCCAAAGCACAAGGGTTGCTATAGGTTGAGAGATACGAAGGCCGTAGAGAGTTGGGGATTTTGCCAGGGAGCAACAAGATTGGGGAGTACCCAGTCCCCTGCTCCAGATCTGCCCCACTGACAGTGGAAAATAGATGCCGGAGTTTCCTCCCTGATGTTATTTTCCCTTGTGGAAACCCCCTCAGACC
This sequence comes from Graphiurus murinus, assembly GCA_004027655.1. Lineage (NCBI taxonomy): Eukaryota > Metazoa > Chordata > Mammalia > Rodentia > Gliridae > Graphiurus > Graphiurus murinus. Next base: position 9,239 of record PVLC010033540.1, on the reverse strand, counting down.
TTGGGCGGGGCTGAAGGGATTGAGGAGCCCTGAGTTTCTCTGTGGGTATTTTCAGGTGGGGGAGGCAGGATTAGGAGGATGGTACTTCTGTACAGCCTCGTATGAAATGAGCAAAGGCAAAGGAAGTGCCACTTCACAGGCCTTTCATGGGGCCCAGGGTCTGCTGAACTGCTGCTGCTAGGCAGGAGGAGGAAGCCAATGTGGGAGCCTTCCTCTGTGCTGCCCAGCGGGGGAGGGGCAGCTTCCTTGGCTCCCCCAGCCAGAGCTGTACAGAGCCTAGGGCTCACCCTGTGTGAACCACCCCAGGTGCTGGGATGGCCAGGGAGGAAGGAGGGAACTTGTGAAAAGGTCCCTATCCCCTACAGCCTTCTCAGCTACCACTATCTTTTTTTCTTCCTCCTCACCAGCCCCTAGTGGGTGGCATCAGTTCTCACCCTACCTGCTGCAGTACAGTATCTCTGCAGGGGCTGAAGGATGGAGAATAACAAGAGGCAGAGAATCCTCTAGCAGGGATTTTTATTTTTATTTTTCCAAGGCTGGGAACTAGGCTCTTTTGGGTTCTCTGCTGATGGGGAAAAGGGGAAGAAAGAGAGATTCAGTCCTTGGCCTGGTCCCAGCCCCACACTGACCTCATGTCTCCCCCAGCTTCTTCCTCCCAGCCCAGCTGCAGCCAGCTGTAGCCCCTGTGAGCCTCCTTGTGTCTCCTCTCCTCCCTTCAAAACAAACAAACAAATAGACTTACAGAGCCTTTCCAACAGTGCCCCGGCAAGGGCTGGGGTCTTCAGATATTTCAGTCCAACCCTTAGCCTTTTGGATTTGGACAGGACCATTTTTTTTCTTACCCATCTTCCTCATTCTCTCTGAGCTGCCTGTGCCTGCTTCATGCCTCACCCTTCCATCTGAGCACAAAGCAGCATAGCTTGCATGTTTGTTACCCTAGCCTTGTGCTCCTCAGGGTGAGGAAGAAGTTGGCTACCTTTTGTCCTGTGTCTCCTGGGCATAGTGGCTTTCCTTGTTCCCAGCATCAATGTCTGTAGATGGATGGGGAGGAGGTGTGTGTCAGTCTGTAGCTTTTGCTCAGCCCTCAGCTGGGCTTCTGCAAATAAATAGGACAGACTTCCCTCCCTGTGAGGCATCGAGTTAGTCCAGCACAATGAACAGAATAGTCAGTCAGTGCTGGGAAAGGTAAGGCAGGAGAGGAGATTGCTATAATGTCCTAGAGAAGCTGGGGAACAGCACTGAAGCTTGAAGGACAGGAAGAATCTGAAGGGGGTGAGCAGCATTCCAGGAAGAGGAACTTCATGTGCAAAGACATGAAGGACAGATCGAGCTCATTCAGTTATTTACTGACAGCCACTGTGTGCTGTGCTCAGCATAGGGAGACAAATCAGCCAGGACCTTGCCCTCTAGGCCTCCCAGTCTAACAACAAGAGATAAGATTCACATCAGCCTGCTTGTGATGCAAGAGCATGCCTGTGAGAGAGACAGGGACCAGACTTGGGATGGAACAAGTCACTTGTGACTGGTGCTTTACAAAAATAAATTACCAGCTGGGCATGGTGGCTCATGCCTGTAATCCCAGTACTTGGGAAGCAGAGACAGGAGGATCCAAGGTTCAAAGCCAGCCTTGGCAATTTAGCAAGGTGCTCCGCAACTTAGTGAGACCCTGCTTCAAAATTAAAAATAAAAAGGTCTGGGAATGTACCTCAGAGGTAGAATGCCCCTAGGTCCAATCCCCAGTACCAAAAAAATCAATCACCAAACTTTCCTGGAGAGGGTGGCAATAGTGCTTGGCTCTGTGAGTACTGCTACTTATTGTGTTTTAGGGAAGGGAACATGGAGGCCACTTTGTAGATAACCAGGGTGGTGTGACCTAAGCCAAGGGTTGGAATGCCTAGAGATGCATAATAGAGTAAGGTTCCGGGAGGGTTGCAAAAGGGAGTCCCATGTTAGGGAGGCTGTGGTAAGTTCCCATTGCCTCCATACTGCCCATCTCTTAGAGCCCATTCTTCCCCTCCCCCACTCCCAGTTGGGACACTTCCCCTGCTCTAACGGCCACAGAGATCTGGCAATCAGGCAAACATCAGTGCTTCCTTTTCCTCCTCCCTTCTGGGCCTGCCTGGACCACACCCCAAAGCCAGGGCCCACTAAGTGCAGGCTGGGCTCCAGGGACCCCTTGAGCTGTACTCCCATGGACTCCCTGCTGGAGCTAGCTCAGGCTAATACTAGAAAGAGGTTTTGTGTATCCTAGTCGTAGCTTTTGGGTGTCATTGCTCTCCAGTAAGATTCAGCACTGCAGTATTGGCTGAGGCAAGGTATCCCAATCCTGGGTTCTAGAGGAGTCTATCCAGATCTCAGTAATGAGGGCTGGGGCACGCAGACCAAAGGGCAGTTCTTATACTCTCCTGGGTGTCCAACCCCGTACTCATAGCTTTTCTACAAAAGCCCAGCCTCTAATATTGGAGGGACATCCACAGCTGGCTAAGTTATGCTTGACTGTTGGAGAAGAATCACAAGGAGCCAAAGCAGGTTTAAAAGAGGTGGCCATGCTGTGGAAATTCAAAGAATTCAATAGCCTCATGGGATGGTGAGATTTATGCTAGTCCTTGAGGAGTCAGGAAGATTTGCTGGGGGGGGGGGGTAGCAGTAGAGGAAAGAAAAAAAGAATAAAAATTCAGAGGCAAGAATGATCCTGGCTTGTTTACTGAAGACCCCCTTGGAGCAAGGAGCTGGGAACGAGCACTGGCAAAGTACCTACATTCTGCACATATTGTCATTGTAGTTTGGCTAATACCATACAGATCTGCAGACATCAACTTATGTACTAAATGAAGATTCTTTAAAAACAAATAAACAAAAGCCACTTAGTGAATAAGTCATAGTCAGACCTCAATACAATCCCAGGCAGGCCACTCCTGGTTTGGCCTCCTGCAGCACTAGGAACCTTCTTCCTATTTGGCACAAGTTAGACCCTACCTTTCAGTATACACACTCCTTAAATGGGCTATGGGAATCTATTCAACTCAGTTCCGGCCAAGGATTTCAGAGAAAAGAGTTGTCTTGGGAGAGAGGATGAGGGTCTGAACTAGATCTGAATAGGGAGAATTGGGCTGATGCCACCACTCACTTATGCATACTCAGCGCTTCCTGCCACTTGGGATGAAAGGCTTTGCTTCTGTCACTGCCTGTGTGCAGAGTGCATTACAGTTTACAAAGCATGTTCATTCGCATGCTTAGGCTCCTCCATGCCACCCTGTGAGGCCAGGAGGGCGAGTATTATCACTCCTGTTATACAGATGAAAAAACTGAGGCTCTAGGAAGGGAAGTGGCTTAGTTGCTCAAGGTCACACAGTCAGCTGGCAAGGGGTACCTTGAGGGCCATGGGTTGTGTTGATGGCAACATAAAACTTTGGGTTACAAAACTGGGTTTTTGTCCCAGCACCCATACTCACTAGCTGTGTGACACTGGTTACTTTAACTGCTCCGAGTTTGTTTTCTCATTTGTAAAATAGAAATAATACCAACAGGTTATGATATGGATCATGACATAATAATCTAGAAAGGCTTGTACTTTGTGGGTCAAGGGTCACGATCAGCACAGGAGCTCAGGAGATTCAGGTATCTGGTGCTCTTGGCCTTACACTACACCTTGTTTGGGACACTACCCCATTCATAATCCTTTTCCGGTGTCAGTCCCTGTTCCCTTGCCAGCCCGGAAGCTACCCTCCCACTCCTTTGAGATCTGATATACTGATTGCTGGTTGGTGACTACCTCCTAGAGAGCTGGTTGTACTTTCAGTCTCTTGGCCTTTGTGACTGGTGGCTGAAGTTCCCTCCTTGCCTTCTTGCCTGGACTGGCCCCCACTGCTGGGCTTGTGGGGGAGAGTTCATAGTCATATTGCCAACCCTACTCTCCTATTCTGTGTGGAACTGAAAACTATAGGCCCAGGAGTTCTGGGAAATATGAGGGCCTCCCAGGTAATTCAGTGGACACAAGTGATGGTACCTGTTCCTCGTGCCTTGGTCATAGACTTTTTTTTCCCATTTCCTCAAAAGAAAAACTGAGGCCCAGAGAGGTAAGGGCCTCATGTTTGGTTGCAGGGTCAGCAGAACTGGGGCTAGAACTTAGGTATCTGGATTTCCTATCTGAAATTCTCTCTATTGCCCCAGACTAGGGCCTTTATTTCCTTCCCTGACCTGCTTTCGTCATTATTATTATTATTATTGTTGTTGTTATTATATTATTATTATTATTGTTGTTGTTATTGTTATACTGGGGATAAACCCAGGGGCATTCTGTCTCTGAACTACACTCTCCTAGCCTTTTTTTTTTTTTTTGTGGTACTGAGGATTGAACCCAGGGACATTCTGCCTCTGAGCTATACCCCCAACCCTATTTTATTTTTATTTTGAAACAGGGTCTCACTAGGTTGATGAGTCTCACTACTTGCTGAGTCTGTCTTCGAACCTGTGATCCTGTCTCAGCCTCCCAAGTACTAGGATTACAGGTGTGCACCACCACACCCATTTTCTCAGGGTCTCTATCTGAGTGTCCTGAAGTTGAAAACACACACACACACACACACACACACACACACACACGCAAATAAGATGGAAGTATTGTTCATGTGAACCAGAAAGGCAACCTTATAGAGTGAAACCGTTTCCCTCCCAGCTGGTCCCAGGGGAAGCTGTGGCGTAGGAGAGCCCCCACACCACTAAAGTTCCTTTTCTGCTTCCAGGGGGGGAACTCCCCACACACACACACACACACCATCCCCACACACAATGTCTTTGATTTTTGAGGCTTTTGAACCAATGGTGAGCTGTCAGGCTGGTGGAAGGGCTCCATATTATGTAGTAGATTGCTACACTTGTACACCCCCTCCCTTGTTTTGGTTTTGCTTTTGGTACTGGGGATTGAATCCAGGGGCATTCTGCCTCTGAGCTCCACCGTCAGTCCTTTTTTTATTTTAAAACAGGGTCTCACTAAGTTGCTGAAGCTGGCCTTAACCTGAGATCCTCCTGTGTAAATCTCCCAAGTAGTGGGATTACACCTGTTTTTTTGTTTTGTTTTTTTACCGGCACTGGAGATGGAACCCAGGGGCATTCTACCTCCGAGCTATATCATATCCCCAGCCCTAATTTTTATTCTTTATTTTGAAACAGGGTCTCACTAAGTTGCGGAGGGCCTCACTGAGTAGCTGAGGCTGGCCTTGAACCCAGATCCTCCTGTCTCAGCCTCCCAAGTACTGGGATTACAAGTGTGCGCCACCACACCTGGCTCTACACCTGGTTTTTTGTTTTTGTTTTTGTTTTTGTTTTTCTGAAACAGTGTCTTGCTAGGTTGCTGAAGGTCTTACTAAGTTGCTGAGGCTGATCTTGAACCTTCGATCCTCCTGCCTCAGCCTCCCAAGTACTGGGATTACAGGTGTGTGTCACCATCTATTTTATCCCTATTTTACAAATAAGAAAACTGAGGCATAAAGAGGTTAAGTGATTTGTCCAGGGTCACAGGTAGGAAACAGCAGAACTACGATATGACTCTAGTCATTCTAGCATCAGAGTTTATGGCATCATTGTAACATCTTGCTCGATACTATTCATTGTACACCTGTCTCTCCTATCCAGATAAATAGGAGCTGGTTTCTCTCTGTGTACCCCATCCTTTCTTCCCAATAGGTAGAGGCCTCCCCAACCAAGATGGCCCCCCTAACTAAGAGTGTCCCTCCCATCTCTCCACAGGTCACTGCATCTAGAGGGGCCTGGAAGAGGGAGGAGGCACTGCCTCCACTACAGCAGCCTCATTCAGAATGCAGAGCATCAAGTGTGTTGTGGTGGGCGATGGAGCCGTGGGCAAGACGTGCCTGCTCATCTGCTACACAACCAACGCCTTCCCTAAGGAGTACATCCCCACAGTGTTCGACAATTATAGTGCCCAGAGTGCAGTTGATGGGCGCATGGTGAACCTGAACCTGTGGGACACTGCGGGCCAGGAGGAATACGACCGCCTCCGCACACTCTCCTACCCTCAGACCAACGTCTTTGTCATCTGTTTCTCTATCGCCAGTCCACCCTCCTATGAGAATGTGCGGCACAAATGGCATCCAGAGGTGTGCCACCACTGCCCCGATGTGCCCATTCTCCTGGTGGGCACCAAGAAGGACCTGAGAGCCCAGCCTGACACCCTACGGCGCCTCAAGGAGCAGGGCCAGGCACCCATCACACCGCAGCAGGGCCAGGCCCTGGCCAGGCAGATCCACGCTGTGCGCTACCTCGAGTGCTCGGCCCTGCAGCAGGACGGCGTCAAGGAAGTGTTCGCTGAGGCTGTCCGGGCTGTGCTCAACCCCACGCCTATCAAGCGTGGGCGGTCCTGCGTCCTCTTATGACCTTGGCACTCAGCTTAGAGGCTGCCCCCGCCCCCACTCCCCACCAGTTGTGCCTTGGTGCCTTGTCTGCCCCTAGCTGTGCCTTAAGGACTAATTCTGGCACCCCTTGCCAGGGGGCTCTCTAAATACCTTTTTACCTTAAGGAGGCCCCAAAGGGAAGGGGGCTTTGAGCCCTGCCCTACTCTGCTTGGGAACACCAGGTATTCTCATGTGCTCGCCCAGGCCAAAGTTGACCCTCCCTCAAGAGGCCAACCCAGTGTCCCGCTCTGCTACTGACCAGTTCATACAGCTTTCCACAAAGTTGTTGCCTGTTGTGGTGCCTCCTCTCAGGTTAGGGGCTCTCAGCCATCTCTAACCTCTGCCCTTGCTGCTCTTGGAATTGCCCCCCAAGATGCTTTCTCCTTTCTCCAAGGAAGAAGCCACAAAATCCTGAGAAGATAAGTGTGTCCTAACCTGCCCTTGTGTGCCCAGGCCTTTTGCATCCGCTGACTGACTCAGCCCCTGTGCTCCTGGGGCCTTCCTACCCCCCTCAGCATCAATAAAACCTCCTGTCTCCAGTGGCCCCGGCTCCTCCCTGTGTGCTTGGCATTAGGGGGTGGGCATGGGGTAGGGCTCCCCAGAGACTGGGAGGCTTTGTTTCCTCTAAGAGGGGACAGGAGACAATAGGCTTCATTGTGGGTCACCCCCCAATTTCCCTAACAAAGCTCAAGAGCCCAGCCACAGATGCTGTGGTGGACTAGGATGCAAAACTTGAGCAAGTATTTCCTGGTCTGGGGCTTAGAAAGGGAGAAATTGATAGCCATCAGTGTGAAGGCAGGTGCTCTCTCAGTCATCCATCTGAGAGCTATTCACTTATTCCTCCAAGGGGACAGATCTTTATCAACAAGAGTTGTTTGTAGCTGGAACCTAGACTCAAGTGAAGAGTCCCAGGTGGCCCAGCTTCTGGGCCTGGAGTCATTACAGGGACAGCTCAGTCACCCCTGCTCATCAAATAGAGGTGTAGAAGAGCCTTAGGAGGTTCCAAGCCTAAAGGTGAGAGGGTATTAGTTGAAATACCCTTGCCCATGGGCTTAGTCCCTCCATCCTGGAGCCCATCCCTCACCTCAGTTACTATTGAACAGGGAAACGAACCCCAAGACTAACAAGCCTAGCACAGATTGTTGGCAAAAGAAAAAAAAAAAGTTTATTTTCATTTGAAATAAAATGTAGGTCCAAAAGAGCTCAGGACCTGGGGCAGTAGGGAAGGTGGACACCAGGGAGCCCGTTTGGGAGCAGAGAACTGTGCCTGACCCCCTTCACCCCATACTTTTGCAAAGGAGGAAGGGTCTGTAAGACAGTGATTTCAGAAGGGAAGAGAAATATATGCTGTGCTGGTACTTTTTCTGAGACAGGTCATCCTTCAGGTGCAGAAGACCACCTCTACCAGATGGCATCAGAACCACATTTGGCAAAGCCCTTGGAAATCATACAGCACAACTCCCCCATACACATGGACACGCTGAGGCTAGGATAGGGAAGGATACACACCCTAGGGCCCATACCAGATTAAAAGAGGTAAAACTGGGGCTAACACACCTGGGCAAACTGAACAGGGGACTACAGCCAGCCACAGGCCTGGAGGTGCACAGTAGATCATTAGACACATGAATGACCTAGAGAGAAATGGTTGCGGTTTTCAGGTAGCAGTCACTGCTCAGCAGTCTCTGACCTCAGTGAAAGGTGGCTCTGTAAAGGCCCAAAATGGGATGGTGGTCATGAATCTCAGTACTTTTTTTTTTTTTTTTTTTTTTAGCACCAAGTGGTGGAACTCTCCTTCCAGCTCAGCTTCTTGGCCTCTCACTTACGGGTGATGTTGCTTGAAGGCCCCTGTGCCTATGTGAGGGTTGGGGAGAAGCCAGCAGTGCTGGGCTCTGCCTTGTCCTATGCCCTTCTGCCCTTCTCCCTCCCCAAGCTTCAGAAGGACTCAGAGAGGACACATGGGAATGGGGAAGGCCAGGTGGTTTCTTGTTTCTGGGCAGTGGGCTGCCTCCGCCCAGTAGCAGAGAAGGGTTTAGACTCGTTTTTCTTCAGGCTGAGAGGTTATGAGCAGCTCTTTGTTCCCGAAGTCCCACCACGCTGTCATGTGGAACGCCATGTTGGTTAGAACAACAGTATACTCCAGGATGGCAAAGATGGTGTACACTGTTGTAAGGACACAAGGAATAGGGCATGGTGAACTTCCTGTTATCTCCTCTAAATCATCACACTACTATCCCACCACAGGAAACACAATGATAGCCAGCACCCCAAACCATTGCCCACTATCAAAAACATCACAACTGTCCCATAGTCACTCAGGACTATGGATCCTAGCCTCGCCTCACCTCCAGCCTCACAATACATGTTGTGCCGAAAGTAGACAGCCAGCGCCGAGAAGAAGGAGACGAAGTTGATGATGAAGAGCCGCTGTTTCCAGTTGTAGGACTTGCGATCCTAGAGGATGGGCTGTCTGTCACTCTGCAGCTTGCTGGATATGTGTGAGCCGCCTCCCCTCTTAACCCCAGTTCCTTAGGGCTGGGCCTCCCCTCCCTTGGTTCCCATAGTGGGCACACAAGGGGGCACAGGCAGGGGCAGCAGGAATGATTAGCATGTTCACACCCCTGCATCTGGGGGAGTGATGAAGCCAAGGAGCAGTGATATCTCGGGTATCGCCCCTTCCATTTCAGGGGGATGGAGTATGAAAGTTCAATGGAGTCACCCACCAACCCAACACCTCCAGGTACTGTGGGACAAAGAAAGGCATGTATGTAGCCGGGCGTGGTGGCGCACGCTTGTAATCCCAGCATTCGGGAGGCTGAGACCGGAGGATCC
>PVLC010033539.1:0-17273 GCA_004027655.1 Graphiurus murinus | reverse complement strand
CTCATCACCTCCATAGTTATAGTCCTTCCGTTCTGTTCTTTGTTCTCCTTTCATTCCCTCCTTCCTTTCTTCTTTTCTTTCTTTTTCCTTTTTTCTTTCTTTCTTTCTTTTTTCTTTTTTTTTTTTCATGGTGCTGGGAATTGTACCCAGGGGCATTTGAGCTATATCCCCAGGACTATTTTATTTTTCATTTGGAAACAGTGTCTCTAAATTGGTGAGAGCCTTGCTAAATTGCTGAAGTTGACTTTGAACCTTCAATCCCCCTGTTTCAGCCTCCCAAGTACTGAGATTATAGGTGTGGACTACCAAACAGGCTTAGACCATCCTTATTTACTGCTATCGCTTGCTTGGAAGTTGGCAACATCCCTTTGCACTCTATTCAGTCTTCCCTATAGTTTCTTCTCTATATTAAAACTAGATGAATCTTTTCGAACACAAATATGATCAAGTTACACTACTTTTTAAAAATGCACTTTTATTGGTGAGTTGTAATTATACATCATAATGAAGCTCAGAGTGATAGGAACATACATACACTTAGCACTTGCTGTATTTCCTTCTGGATTCCTCCCCATTCCCTCACCTTCCCTGTACATGTTATTGACATTGACAGTGATAATTTTATATATGAATGCAGCATTATTGGAAGTGTTTCCTTCATTAAATTTCTTTCCCCTCCCCCCTCCCCTAGACACCCGCCATCACTGGGGTTTCTTCTCCTTTGTCTAACGTCTCTTTTGTTTCCCAGTATCTCTCTAGCTTCCACACATGAAAGAAAACATATGTCCCTTGACTTTCTGTGACTCTCTCACTTAGCATAACATTCTCTAGGTTTATCCATTTTCCTGCAAATGACACAATATACTTCTACACTTAATATTTTTCATTGGCTGCCAACTGCTCGTAAAATAAAATTCAAGCTTCTTAACATGGCTATAATCCTTTAAGGTTAGACCTGCGTCCTCTCAGGCTTTACCTAGATTATTTCTCTCCTTGGCTATCTGCACAAAAGCCCACTTGGCATCCTGGAGCCACTCCTTTACTCCCACATCCCTCAGCCTGGAAAGTTTCAGTATCCACTCTCCCTCCTTCAAACCTCAGGCAAGAGCCATTCTCTAGGAAAGCTTTTCCTAAGTGTCTCAGACAAGAAAAGGATTCCTTTGATATATACTGGTGAAGAAACTGGCTTCTTTATCACTATTTGTGGTTATGTATTCACTATTGTGATTATTTGGTGAAAGCCTGTCTCATTCACTTGACTGGAAACTCCTTCAGAGCAGAGTTTGTCTAGTTTTGCTCCCAAATTGCATGCATCACAAAGATAGTTAAATAAATAAAAGTATAACCTAACCCTCAGTGCAAATAGTACTTTTAAGACTGCAGAGATACCGGACAAGCCTCTGAGCTCTTCAGATATTGTGTGAGGATGCTGTTATTTCCTACTGTTCTGTCTGAGCCTCAGGCCACTCCATACATCCTTACTGGCCCGATCTAAATGGGGTTTGCTGAGGACAGAGCCAGCAGAGCTTATGAAGAGTTGCTCTGTCATTTGTTATAACTCCTCCAGCTGCAGCCCACATAATTTAGAGATTGTATCATAAACATCCATGATTCCTTCCTTACTGTGATTTCTCAGTGTGTTTGTACTTAAAGTAGAAAATTGAGCTCTGCTGTCTTCCCCTTTCCAAGGTCCTCTATAGGTTAAAATTAAGTCTACATCTAACGCTATTGTTTTTCGCAAGAATCCTGAGACAGATGCAGCTGTGACAAACTGCCTTCATTAAGGTAATGTCCTCCCAAAGGGGAAATAAGTCTACAGCATTCCTGGACATGGATACCTTCTGTTAAAATGGGGGCAGTCACATATTTCTCTAAAGGGCTCAGCTTGTATGTTATAGCTCTACTGAATAATCATAAACTCTCGTAGGTCAGGGATAGTCTCTGCTGCTTTTGTTTCTTTTCAACAATGCAATATTATGGACACAGGAGGAATTTCATAAATATCGGTATCTGGAAAGTCAGGAAAATGGCCAATTACACCAATGATATATGGTACTCTGGAAAGTTGGATATTTCGGCATATGGAAATATTTATATTCTGGTGGCTATACAAATGAGTATTAGCAACTCTGAAAACATAATATGTCTAACTTTGGTTTTCAGGAGTAGATTGAAGTAAATCTAAAATATGTTATTTCACCCAAAAGTATATAAGTATGCACCTTTAACAAATAAAGACATCGATTCCTAATATAATCACTATTACATAGCTAAGGTATAATTCTCTTGTTCAATTTAATACCCAATTTATGTTGATTTTTTTCCAATTATCTTAAAGATGTGTTTTTATAGTTGGTTTGAACAAGAATCAAAACAAGATGCCACATGGCATTTGATTTTTATATTTCTTAAATGTCTTTTCTAACAATGTCTCCTCCTATTTTTCTCCATGTCACAGTTTAGAAGAATTGTCTTTTATCCTGTAGAAAGCTGAATAGTCTAGAATGGCTGATTGTTTACTGAGTATCATTTGACTTGCTCTTCACTCTATATTTCTTGTAAAATTATAGTAATATAGATGGGTATGGTGAAGCATACCTGTACATGCATGTAACTCCAATACTTGGGAGGCTAAGAGAGGAGGATCACAGGTTCATGGTCAGTCTCAGCAAGTTAGCAAGACCCTGTTTCAAAATTTAAAAAAAATAAATAAAATAAAATAGAGCTGGAGATACAGCTCAGAGGTAGAACACTCCTGAATCCAGTCCCTAGTGTCACACAAAAATAAATAGTAATATATAGAGAGGATTGGATTCAGATTCAATTATTAGTTAGGACAGGTAGCACATACCTATAATCCCAGTACTTAGTAGGCTGAGACAGAAGGACCACAGGTTGGAGGCCAGCCTTGGCAACTTAGTGAGACTCTCAGCAATTTAGTGAGATTCTGGTTCAATATAAAAATAAAATAAGGCTGGAGTTGTAGCTCAGAGGTAGAAGCCCCCGGGTTCAATCCCTGTAAAACACACACACACACACACACACAATTTTCATTAACTTTTTACCTAGTTATTTATTATATAGTTTTTAGTTTTTTTTTTTTTTTTACAATTTAATGAATAGTTCTCTTGATGACTGTAGATATATAAGGCTGGTTGGTAGTGTTCATAAATGGTAGTTTTCCTAATTGGTTTGTAGTCTTCAGTAATTACAAGGAGTTACTTTCATGGCACTGCTATCAAACCACCGAGACTACATGTGTGCATCCATCGTTTTCAGGATTGTGGGTAACCTGGGCATATTTCTCTCAAACAACCTTGCTTGTGTGTGTCACAGGGCTCAATTCACTCAGATTTACCTCAATGACAGTATCTTACATAATAATACCTAAACTTGTTTTAATGGGGTTGGGGAATTCTTTCTAACAAGTATTGGCAGGCAAGAGGTAGCTTTCAGTTCAGGGAGTATTCCATGGGCCTTCTGGAAATGTAAGCCCTCTGGCCTATCAAATCATTCATATTTGGTGGTGTTCTTATAAAGCCACTGGCAAAAAAGCAGACTTTGGCAACTGTCTCCCTCCACATCCTTTTTTCTTTCCTGTTTGAATAACCTTTAATACTTTGGTGTTTCCCTTCGGAGAGGGACTTACTATTTTCCTGTTTTCTCTTTTCATTTTTTCAATCATATTGGAAAGTACTTTAGCCTGGCTGTCCAGTAGATAGGCAGGATTGCTCCCTGTGGAGTCTTTTCATCATTCTTTTGTTTGATAATTCTCTCTGTCTGCATCTTCATAGGCTTTTTCATTTGTATTTTCTCAGCATGGTGCTGTTTGTGGAAGAGCTTAACCTTCAGACTAAGTTCTTTATTTATTTATTCATTCATTCATTTATTTGTTTATATATGTATTTGCCTTCTTTGGATGTTCATGAACCTCTCTGCTTCCCTTCTTTCTCTTATTCTCATGATAATCCAAGTGATATCTATAGCATTTGTAGTAATTTAACATATTCATTTCATGTCCTGGTGAAAGTCATATAGCTGCAGAGTGCAGCCTGTAGTGTGTGAAGAGACTCTCAATTTTGGGATCTCAAGAAACTCAGAAGCTGACCCTGTGCAGTCCCAAACGACAAAGGGCCACCCTTTTACCTAGTTATTTTTATGTTCATAGATTATTTTCCCTACCCCTTATTTAGAGTTTGCAAAGTGGTGATTTTCTAACTTTGTCCTTTCATCTATACCTATTAGCTATAATTCTTTTGAAGAGAAGTTTATTTGGAGAACATCTTTAGTAAGAAATGTTTTAGGTTTTTCTTATTTCTTAAAAAATAATTTTCAAGGAAGTAACTTATATTCTAACAAATGTTTATAGTTATCTAGTCAGTTTTAAAAACATTTCTTACAGATTTTACTACATCTGATGTTTCAATACTGCAAACTCAATGTTCCTTGATGTTCCACCTTCGATTATTTTATTTTGTGTATTGAGATTTCAGACTCACTTGGAACTTTTTCTGGTACAAAATGTGAAGACTATGCCAAATTTTATATATTTTAATATGAGATAAATTTTCTTAGGCATGAGATAAATTTTCTTTATGAAAAATTTAACTTTCTCCTATTGACTTATGATACTTTTATCATTACTATATTCTATACATATTTGAAATTATTTTGGATATTCTATTTATTTTCATTGGGCATTCAGTATATTAATGAAATAATATATTTTATTATGGCAGTCATGATATTTTAATTATGGCAGTCATAAGGTATTTGAATACGATAGCTTCCCCACCACATACTTTTCGACCTCTCCTTTGTTAATAGATATCTGTAAGTTGAATATTAATGTTCAAAAATAAGAAATGCATTTCCATTGGGTCATCAATCCTTTGTCTCTTTCGTAAGCATCTATATTTTTCCTTGTACTTTTTACTGAAATTTTCAAATTTTATACTTAAATGCTTTATTATCAGTATTATTGATATTATTTTATTATAAACAGTCTTCCTTTCCATATATGTTGCAAATGATATCAATATTGCTTATAAACACTAGGATTATGGTTTCAGCTTTGTTAATTTTATGTCTTGACACTTTACTAAACTCTTACTGTTTGCAATAGATTCTCAACAATTCTTTGGGGTTTTCTAGATATAATAAGAGCTTATGAAGATACTCTTTTTTCCAAAAGTGATATATATGATATGATATGTCAATCATCATTTGGATTAAGCAATACCTCAAATTTAATGTGATATTCAATGGAAGATACTAGGTACACTTGTCTTGGTCCAGACCTTAAAACAATAGTGCTAGAGTGTTTTCATTGATTAAGTGTTTACTTTGGATTGGAGTGATATAAATTTTATCATAGTAAGGAAATTTGTATTTATTAACTTACATAGTTGGTTTTTTCTTCTTAGTTCTATTAATGTGTGTTATATTAATATTAATTAATATTATATAAATTAATTCAAATTCCAAATCAAGCATATAGAGCAATTACTCAAGAAACTCTTGTTTATTCCTTTACTAATTTTCAACAACTTTTTAATACTTTTCCTCTTTGATTCATCATTTTCTCTCTTTCTATCTCTTTCTGTCTGTGTGTTTGTGTTTCTTGTAGGTATATGAGTGTGTGCAAGTCAGACATATGTACATTATTTTTTTTTTCTGAACCATTTGTGATTAAGTTGGAAATATTAGATCTGTTTACTACAAAATAATTCAGTATGTACTGAAGGCTTGTGCTTTAACAGTTAATATATACATTTTAGTTTATTATCTTATCAATGCTATCTACCACTTCCATAATGTAACAATAATGAAATTAAGTAGTAACTTTAATAACTTCTACATTCTTCCTTCCTTTACCCAAGAATTTAATTAGATATTGATATTCTTTTACACTAATTCACATCCTATGAGGCAGTGAATTTGTATAATTCTTACATCCTTCAATATCCACTATTTGTTAGCTGTAATAGATTTATTTTGTCAGAGAACATTATATTCACACTCTATTTGGTTGTGTTATCCCATTGATTGGTGCTAACTTACAGTTCTATCTATTTGATTTATTTTAGTCATAGTCTTAACAGGAAAAAAATGCTGAAACTTCCTCTAAATTCATGGTGGACTCCTCAAATAAATTACCAAGAATGAATCTAGAGGTCAATATTCTCTGAACTCTTGCAGTTATAATAGTGATTGACAATCAGTTCAGTTCAATTTGAAATCCTGAGCTCACATCTTTTCTTTGAATATTTATGTCTCTATTATCATTACAAGCGTGGTGGCGCACGCTTGTAATCCCAGCATTTGGGAGGCTGAGACCGGAGGATCCGGGTTCGAGGCCAGCCTCAGCTACCTAGTGAGGCACTCTGCAACTTAGTGAGACTCGGTTTCAAAATAAAGAATAAAAAATATTGCCCTTTATTGAAGTGTTACTGTTGATGTCTGTTGCCAATCAGATTATCTTTTCTTATAACTGATTTAGCTATTTTTTTTTTTACTAAATGCTCAAAATTCTTTACCTTTAAACCCATGGTTTAAAGGTGATAGTGTGACCATTCTCCAATAATTTTTCCAGTTGCCTAAAGTACCCTGCAAATATGCAGGTTCAAGTCTTTTATTTTTTAGGAATATCTGAATTTCAATATTTACTATTTGTGTTGATCATATTTTTTTCTTCTTAGTATCACCTATTATATCTACATCATATCTTCTTGTTGTCAGTACCTGTCTGTGTACTCATATAATTTCTATTTGCTATTCCTCCCTTTTTGTCATTTGTTTTTCTTAGCCAATTTATGGAACCAGCCTATATGTCCATCAATAGATGAATGGATCACAAAACTATGGTATATACATACAATTGAATTTTACTCAGCTATAAAGAAGCACGAAATTAGAGCATTTGCAGGAAAATGAGTGGAACTTGAGAATATTATACTGAGTACATCCAGTTCCAAAGAACAAACAGATGTATGTTCTCTCTTATATGTGGAATCTAGAGAGATATTTGGCATTAAGGGCAGCATCAGCTAGATGAGCAGAGACTCCAGAGGAATGACCACAGGTGATTAGGAGAGGGGAATGAAATCATAAAGAATGCAATAGTAGAAATAATGCTATGAAAATTCACAAAAATTTCCAATTCTAATCTCAAAGACTTGCGGAGTGAGGGGGATACCCAGTGGGAAGGGCAATAAGAGTCATGGGCTTGTATTTTTCTAACATTCTGTGCCCCATTATGATGTGAAATTACAATGCACCAAATAAAAAAATAATTACAAATTTGTGTAGCTTACCCCAAATTCTTCTTCCTTGGGACCTCCCTCCCTACCCAGAATATGAAAGCTATCATTCCTTTATTCCCAGGGCTTTTTCACTATCAATATACCATCTATTCACAGATCCTCTCACCCACTGTACAGTGAGTCTCTGCCCTTTCAAACAAGAGTCTTTGGTCCATAGTCCAAAGTATATTATGTGTCAACTTAACTAGTGCCTGCCAATATTTTCCCAAGCAAGTCTCTATATTTTCTTTTTAAATATACTTTGATTGGTACATGGCAATTATACATGATAGTGAGGTTCATAGCACTGCAAACATATATGAACATAGCACTTGGTGTGATTCCTATTGAAACCACCTACCCTCTCCCTTCATATATGTTAGTGTGATTGGCAGTGATACCTTCATATATGGACATAACATTATTTGAACTGTTTCCTTCATCAGCTCTTCTTTCCCCCTTCTTGTCCTCCTTACCCCAGTCCCCTTCCACTCTTCTACTGGTCTCTCTCCTCATCTATATTAAGTCCTTTTTCATTCTCATTTTCTCTGTAGCTTCCACATATGAGAGGAAACATACAAACCTTAACTTTCTGAATCAGGTTTTTGGCATTCACCCTCAACTTGGAGCCAGTGTATCTTTATCTAATGTTCACAGACTCTTCTTAGCTCTATGTGGCTGAGGATTGTATATGCTTTTTGTGGGTTACTTATAGTTTGGGGTTGTTTTATAATACTGGAGCTTGAAGTCAGGAATGCTCTACCATTGAACTACACCCCTAGCCCTTTTTAATTTTTTTGTTTTGAGACAGGGTCTCATTATGATGCCCAGGCTAGCTTCTAACCTGTGATTCTCCTGTCCTAGCCTTCAGAGTCTCAGATATAGACACACCTCACCATACCCAAAGTTTTGGGGTTCTTACTATCAGAGCTTTCCTTTCTGTGCCCTATGGTATCTTTGTCTTTCAGATTATCCTGTTATCAGTGGTTTGTATCATTATACAGCGACAAGGATATCTTATCACTAGATGTGTCTGAAGATGTTCATGAATTTTCCTTCCTTACTGCTAATCTTCTTATTCATGCACTCTTATGAAAGGTTTGGGAAAATTTGAAAAGTATACTAATAAATTTATTTATTACGTACTATCTGCATTCTTAATTCTGTCCTTAATTTTCAAATTTTGCTGCAAACATTAATTTTGGCTTTCAAAAAAAGTAGAGAGTTAAAGAATGTTTTCATTGTTACCATGAAAGAGAACAACATTTTCAATATAAATTTTTAACACAAAGTAATATTGTCATGAGACCCACAACGGGTTTTGACATAAATACTTTATCAAGCACTTGTCAATTAAATATGTGAAAAAGTAGTAAATGTGAATATTTAAATCACTCTGGTGGGATAAAGTTCAAGTGAGGCTAACATATTAGCACTAGCTTCATTTTTTTGGAGTTAAAAACATTATTATTTTTTATTACAAACAAATCACAGTGGAGTATTAACAAAGGCTAAAAGTCAGTAGCTTAGGTAAATTTGAGCAGCAGTCTTTGGAAAATAATTACCAAGTTACTACCTTACAGTGTAGCAACATACTCTAAGTTAAATCCTGTGGCAGAGGTCACTTCATGATTAGATTACATTACACTGCAAATATGACAGAATGTTACAGCTACAGTTTCTTCATGTTGTATAAATTTCTGTTATGGCAGAGTAGAGCCAGAAATTATTCTGCTGATTTTTAGAAGCAAATAGTCTATGCAGGGGACCACACCTCAGGGCAGGTTTGGGACATAAGAACATCTTTCATCAGCCACTGGGACATTCATTTTTCTATTCACTTGAATGAGCTTGGATGCAGACTCTTATCCAGAGGAACCCACAGATTAGGACATGTGGAAAGCTGGGACAGAGGACTTATCTAGGCTCTGCCCTGCTTCTGACCCACCGAAGCTCTGAGATAATGTACGTGTGTTGTTCTTTGTTGCTAAATTTTTGGTTATTTGTTGTGCATTGTAGGTAACAAACACAGCATAGCAGAGAGAAACGTGAAGGAAGAGAAGAAGGGAAAAAGAGGGAGAGAAAGGGGAAATACATTGAGGCAAATGTTTTGACCATGTGATCTTGGTAAGTGCTGGAACCTCTCAAATCCAGGGGCTTTTCTCCAAATACAATTTCAAAGTTTTATTGTACCTCAGAAGTAAGTCATTATTGAATGAATTTTTTTAGTGTTTAGCAAATCTTGTATGTAATGTCTCTAAATTTCCAGGTTATTTTTTAGGAAGGCTTAGTGCCTTAATATTTTATGAGTGTGTTTGGAGAAGAACATATCCTTACATCTCTACATATGTACTCAATACATTTGATCTATATGCATGTGCACATGTATACACATCCCTATACACACACACACACACACACACACACACACACAAACACATATATATATGTATATATATAATTTAAACTGAAATTACTTGACATCAAATTGTCTCATGGCTTATAATAAAAATGTTTTCCTCTCTGTATGGTTTACTAATTATTTTAGGAAAAAAAATGAGAAATATATAAGTTTGAAATAACAACCAAGAGGTAAAAAAAATTTATAGTGAAATACATGAAACTTCAGAATCACACTGATGCTTTTTATGTAGTTGTATTTGTGCCATTTTGATATACCTTAAATATATAGTAGCAAAGAAAGTAATGCACCTTTAGTGATAATACATCTTTTATTATTTTAAATAAAAGATTGATTTAACTTACCAGAAAAAAAAGAATAATAGAGAATTCAAAATATGGTGGTAAAATAGCATTTTAAAATAAAATCCTAAACTGAATTTAAGAAGGAAGGGGGGGGAGAGAGTGAGGCGGGAATTGGGGAAGGCTTAAATGAGAAATGTGTGCATATATGCCTCTACAAACTTAAACCTAACAAAGATGTATAATTACAATGCACTAATTAAAAAAACCCAAATCCTTTAATTGGAAAATATATTTCATTATAAAATTAGATCCTGGATTTTTTTTTTCTGACTGTATCTCATTTATTTGTTTATCTTTTTAAGACGTCTTGATGCTAAACTACATTATGGTAAAACTCAGCCAGTATTGAGACTCCTAAGTATTTTGAAGACTTTTAAAAATAACAGGTAAGATGATTATAGCATGATAGAATTGGAAAATGCCTCTCAAATCTTCTAATCAAATTTCATAGATAAGGAAGTGCCAGGTTCAGTAATTCAATTAAGTAATAGTGGACTGGTAGCCAAACTAGGATTGAGTCTATATCCTGACTTATTTTCAGTTCATTGTTGTTTTTTGTTTATTTGTTTGCTCTTTCACTATTCTTTGGTGCTTTTTTATGGGCCAGTAAATCCTAAGCTAAATATTTACAGTGGCAAATATTTGAGTACCTCTTATGTTCTATGTATTGAATCAAAATAATCCTGTAAGTCAACCCTATTGTCACTCACATTTTAGAGATGAGAAGACCAAAGCTAATTGAATATATAGCCACAGAACTAGAACATGGTGACGTGAGGATTCAAATTCTAGTTTGGAAGTGAATCTAGGAGTATTCAACATGGTTCTAGCAGTCATTCCTCTATTCCTTTGCCCTTCAGTTCATTCCAGCTAAGTCAAGTGATACACCTTTACTATTTCATGACCTTATGACTTTAGCAAACAGGAATTTTATACCTCTAAAATATTGAGAAAACATGAATAATCCAAACCAGTCATTTGGTTAGAGTTAAAGGTAAGTCAAGGAGTACAACTATCAAAGTTGCTTTTCATAGTTAAGAACAATCAAACAAAAAAATTTAATGTAAAGATGAATGGATACAAATTGATGAAATAGGGGAAGGCAACAATAGGCAAACCATGGAAAGATTGACCATAGCAGTAATATGTTATACAAAGGAGATGTAAAAAGAGCAAGTGAGTGAGAAGCAGCAGTAGTGCAAGGACTACTGTGACATTTTCAGCATTTTATACATTTCTATCGTCTCATCTCTTTTTATGCTTTTCTTCTTTCTTTGCTCCATCTCAGTACCCTAGTATGTGCCCATATGAGTAACCACTCCAAGGATGGGGGATTCCAGACTTTTTCTTGCCTTGTGGCATTCTGACCATGATGAAGACAAAAAAAAAATGTATTCTTAATTCCTACCTTATTACTGGAGCAGTCAGAAGAACCAGATTGAGATGTTTGGGACCCAGATGTGAGTGAAAAAGGTCCACTGACGTTGGAATCAATCTCAGAACTCAGCAGTGTAGGGGATTATAGTTAGGCATATCAAGAATAGACTGTCTTCCTAGGTGAGGGGAGGTGATTGAAAAGCAGCCTGGCAAATAGCATTGGAGGAAGTCTATGCAAGGCCACAGAGCTCTGATGAAATGTACCAGGTGCATGTCCTGGTTTGTTTGAATATCCACTGTTTCAGAAAAGTTTGTGTCCAGTGACACATGGCCTATTAGCACCAAGAAAATCCAGTAAGAATCATAAAGTCTGCAATATATGGGAAACAATAAGAAAGAAACACAGAGACTTCTATCCAGAAAGAGCTTGGATGTGAGGCAGTGCACCAAACAAGAAGCTCCTGGAAAGATCACTTATTACAGAAACCAAGCAACAGGAACGTTCTTAGGAAAGAATTGCTAACAAGGAAAAAAATAAGAGTTGGTTATAAAAACTAATATATACTTTTAAAAAATGGCCTGTTATTTTTTTTAAAAGAACTGTCTAGAAAAATATTAGGTATTGCAGGACCAATATTGTCAAACCATTTAATTCCTCAATAAGATTATTTTTAAGTATTTCAATACTTATAATAAGATAAACTTATGTGGTGAGGCCAAAGCATCATTATTTGTTTCTTTGAATTTGCTGTCTCATATTGAAATTTAAATAGTTGATTGGGGGTTTTATGAATATTAGAAAACTTGAAACCATAATTTAGATATATGGCTATCAAGCGACATTGGTTTCTTAGACTATAACAAAAAGTATGCCTTTAAAATTCATATACATCCTCTAAAACAGTGATTTTTATGCTTCATTGAATAAAAGTAAACTTCTTCATATGTAGTAGAAAATTGTCATGTTTAAAGTAATTGAGTTTTAATAGCCATGCATGAAAGTACATATAGTGTAAGTATTCAGCTTAAATCAATTTCCAAAAGCTGAACACACCTATGTAACTAGAGCCAAATTGAGAGAGAGAGAGAGAGAGAGAGAGAGAGAGAGAGAGAGAGAGAGAGAGAAAACACTAATAACCAATACTAGCCTGGTCAGTACATACCTGTTTCCTAAAGTTACCATTATACTTGCCAGTCATGGATTAATTATGGATTCATTTCATTGTTTTATATATATATATATATGTATATATATGTAAATGTGTATAAAGTTATGGGTCATATGGCACTTGATTCTTTTAATTATAATTTTTTTCGCTCAACATTGATTTGAAATTCAACTATAATATTAAAATGAGTTTAGTTCATTTATTATCATTGTGTTGTATTTCGTTTGGTGAATATTTCACAATTCATGTGTCCCATTGAACATCTGGGTAGTTTCTGACTTTCTGACTTAGAGCTTTTGTGAATAGTGCTGCTGGGAACATTTCAGTGCGTGTCTTCTGGAGAACTTATGTATATATTTCTGTTTGTGGAGTGAAATTGCTGGGCCATTGGTTATATTTATGTTGAATTTTAGTGGAGGCTGCCAAATAAATAGTGCTGGAGAGTCTGAGTTATTCTATATCCTTGTCAACACTTGGTATTTTCCACTGCTCTTATATCAAACTCCAGCCATTCTAGAATTTGTGTACTGATGTTTGGGGTTTTAACTTATATTTCTCTGATGACTGACAAAGCTGAGCAATTTTCTTTATGCTTATTGAATCTTTAAATATACTTTTCTTTGAGTTGTTATCTTCTCAAGTTTTTGTGCATTTTTTGGTTTGGTTTCCTGTTTATTTAATTGATTTTGATATCCTTATATAATCTGATGCAAGTACTTTGTTGAATATGAGGCATAAAGTTCTTTTCCCACTCTCTAGATTGTCTTTATATTCTCTTAATAATCTCTGATTATAAGCAGAATCAATTTTAAAATAATTACATTTAATTTTTTTGTCATTGTGCTTTTCATATGCTTTTAAAGCATCTTTGTCTACTTAAAAGTTATAAAGATATTCCTGTTTTCTTCTAAATGCTTTGTTGCCTTACCTTTCATATTTATATCTGAAAACCATATGGAGTGAGGATTGACCTTTGTGTGCTTGTGTATGGTATGAGGTAGTAGGTAAAGAGACTTTCCTATTCCCATATGGATATTAATTGCCCCAGGACTATTTTTTAAAGGTGCCAGTTTCTCTTACATTGAGTCATATATTGAGTCATATTTTTAGTATAATATTTTAGAGGTATTTTCAAAAGAAAGAATTGTTTAAAACATTAGCCATGACCTTTCTCATAATTAATTTTTCTTTGATTTACTCTATATTTTAGACTGCAATGAAAAAAATATCTTTACTTAGTGATGTGTCTTAATATTTCAAGGCCAGGAGTGTCAGGGCATTGTTGCATTGCTCATCTTTTAGAAGCCAAACATCCCTTCTCAATCACAGCAGACTGTCTTCTCATCCCCATTCTTTCAAATGATTCAAGGAATATTCTTAGTTTGCCTTTCTAGCTCATAGCATAGCTGCTTACTTTATTTGCAACAAAAATAGTAATAAACATCTAAGTATTAATATTAGGCCCTCAAAAACATAAAAATCAGTATGTCTGTTTTTCCCATTAAAAGAAAAGAAAAGGAAAGTTTGTTTCTTTTTAGTATCTTCTCTCTCTAATTGGAAAAATATATTGATAGGAATATAAAATATTTAAAGACCTATATAAAATATTTATCACCTATATCTGAATGAAAATTTTTACTTGTTATATTTGACAAATGTATATTGATAAAATTTACTCTATAACCACTGTACCAATTCATCTCTATATACGTCTATCTATAAACATACATATTTACATATCAGCATATTTACAAGATTCTTAGTTAAGGAGCTTATAATCAAAATGTATATCTGCGTATATACTTATATATGATTTTATATACATGCATAGTATTTCCTAAGTATTTATTAGTCCTCAAATTGCTTTTCAATGTCTTAAACTCTACATTCCTAAAGAAACTGGCTTTAAAATAGTTCCCTTTACACATTTACCATCACGAGATACATGCGATAAGTGATTTTTGGTGCCGATTCTTGAGGTTAAACTTCAAGAATAAGTCTATAACTGAGTCAATAAAACATTTTTGCTTTTGTGTTGGACTGTTATATGTTAATTTTATCTTAGAGGATATAACATATATGAAACTGCTTTTAATCTTACTTCTTCTTCTAGTATACAGCCAGGCATTTAAATTTATAAGCTTGTAACATCAATACTAAGACAATTCATTTGGCACAGAGCCCTTGTAATATCAACTTGGGACAATGATATCATCAGACCACAGGGAAGTCAAATTACCCAGAGGAAATGAGGATGCATCACTGGTTAAGGCACATCTCTTCTCCTCGCTGCAAATTCACAAAGGCAAAATGAAGCATGTGAAGACTGATTGGCAGCAACCCTGACAGTGGGCATATCAAAAGGGAGAAATAAAGAGCTTAAGATTCTGAAGGCACAGAGCCAACAGCTTTGTCTGTATAAACCTAGAAAAGAGGTACAAAATGAGAATAAGCTGGTAATGGTTGTGATTTCATCTCAGAGGGTGAGAGCCAATTTACCTCTAGGACACTAGAGGTCCAGCACTGTGGGTCAGCATAGCAGTAGGAATGTCAGGTGGTGTCTCTAGCAAAGGTCAGTTAACAATATTTTATGGAGCTAATCTCACAAAAGCTACGAATGATCAGGTGTGCAAAGCCCATTGGTTCCATTCCAGTGTAGCAAGTTGGAATTTAAAAGGGAGTTATTCAGGGTACCATAAAAAAATAAGTAAATAAATGCTCCAAACACTTCCATAACATAGTTTTTTCAGGGGTCCATAAAAAAAACACATAAATGCTCCAAACACTTACATAACATAGTTTTCCCTACTAACATGACAAATCAGAGAATGAACACAATAGACTTTACTAGTTGACCTACTTAGTTAATAAATTCTAATAAATCTTAAAATAACAACCGTATCCTTATAAAAATTTCAATGTCTCCAGGGCATTTTTGTTGCTGTTGTTGTTTTGTTGTTGTTTGTTTTGTTTTGAGTGGGGAGCTGGAAAATTGTAGTTTTCTCAAAGGGTTCATATCTAGCATGGGAAAACCTAAAACCCCTGTTGCCAAGTGATGGATTTTTGTGCAGTTCTTTCCAATGTAGGAGTTGAGATCCATCTTAGATGGCATTACACCCCATACTTACTGGAAGATCTGAACAGGTCATCCAAGAGATTTTGCCTAGGACTCTTCTGGCTTAGAAATAATAATAAAAAAAATTATGGAAACTTTTTTCTAGGATAGTATCTCAAATTTTAATTTTCTCTTCTAGACCTCCAGGTTATATGACTTAATATATTATCAAGATGGTTATGAAACCTACTATTAGGTCACCAATAGAAGGGAGGTAAATCCAATGGAGAAAGGCATATTTCATTTAGACATGAGGAAGAAATATATAGAAATATGCTGATGTTGATTGTAATGTTATTTTTCATCTTTAATTTTTAATTTATAAAATGACCATATATATAAAATGACCTGTAAGGTACAATACAAAAATGATTGATATAGCGTGGGAGAAGGTTGTAAATAAGTCACTGTTTATTCCTTATGGTATTTTAGGTAGCTCATTGGCTTGAATATAGTGAATTGGAACCTACTTCCATCTTTGTGATTTTGTCCCATAATCTTTTTTTATACTTTTATTGGTGCACTGTAATTATACATCATA
The DNA here is from genome assembly GCA_004027655.1 of Graphiurus murinus. Lineage (NCBI taxonomy): Eukaryota > Metazoa > Chordata > Mammalia > Rodentia > Gliridae > Graphiurus > Graphiurus murinus. The sequence continues at coordinate 1,001 of PVLC010033539.1, read as the reverse complement.
GTGAGGTTCAAAGTGATACAAACATACATGCACACAGGGTGTGATATGTTTTTCTTTGATGCCATCCCACTTCCCCCTCACCCTATACATGTTAGTTAGATTAGTGATGTTATTTTCATATATGGACATATACAGCATTATTTGAATTGATGTTTTTCATCAATTCTTCTTTTTTCCCCCTCCTCTCTGCCCTCTCCCAATCCCCCTTCACTCCTCCACTGTTTTTTTTCTTCTCATTTATCTGAGGTCTTTGTTGTTTCCTATTTTCTTTCTAGCTCCCATACATGAGGGAAAACATATGACCCTTGGACCCATGACTTTCTGAAGTTGGTTGCTGTCATTTAGTATAATATTCTTCAGTTCCATTCATCTTTGTGATTTTACTAGTTGGAGAAAGCATTCAATATAAAACACTCAAGAAAAGCATCCATGAGCTTTGCTTTACCTCAGACACTCAAATTTCATTTTTGCTATTTTCTTCTCAGGAAAACAAAGAGTCATAAGTACATGAAGCACAGCTTGGGAGGTAAAATGCATCATTTATATGAGTCCTAAGAATTTTCTGCAAAGTAAGAATCTTTCATACACTTGAATCCTCTAGAATTAACTTCATTATATAGAGAATTTTGTGGTTATAGAGCAATTTCTGGAATAGCTAATTTGATCAGAAGCTTTTTAAGAGCACAAAAATTCATTTGTTCAGAAGAAATGATACTAGAAATCAACACCACCACTTTGTTTCCAGCTCTCTTGGAGAATTGAGTGAATAATTAACAGTTTCACCTGAAAATTCACTTTAAGCTGAGAAATTCCAGAATATCTATTTATGTGCCTCATGAGAATACCAACACATGCTACATGAGAATTAAGTTTTTGTTTTTGTTTTTTTTCCTAGAAAAAGCTACATTTACGTTGACAATTGATGTAAACGGATTGAGAAAGGACAGAAGAGATCATAATATAACACAGGGAATGCAGAGAAGAAGGAAATAATTTTTTTT
>PVLC010033538.1:0-17440 GCA_004027655.1 Graphiurus murinus | reverse complement strand
GCACGCTTGTAATCCCAGCATTTGGGAGGCTGAGACCGGAGGATCCGGGTTCGCGGCCAGCCTCAGCTACCTAAGTGAGGCACTCCGCAACTTAGTGAGACCCGGTTTCAAAATAAAGAATAAAAAATAGGGCTGGGGGTATAGCTCGGAGGTAGAATGCCTCTGAGTTCAATCCCCAGTACAGCAAAAAAAAAAAAAAAAAAAAAAAAAAAAAAAAAGAAAATTTTAATGCCAAATATGCAATAAAAATTGGTTAGCTGTTCTTAGTCAACAGTAATGTCAGTCCCCTATCTTGTAAAAATCTGTTTCTATTAATGGAGACGTGAATACCATTTACTTAATAGAATCCTTTGATTGACTCATTCTAATTTTTAATCTGTTTTTGTTTGCTTTATTACAGAATGTTTATCTAGCCCAAGCTACTTAAGAATCTTTTTCATTATATTCATAGTTACATTTTTGATTGGCTTGCTTAAAGTCCTCATCATTAGGCAAGTGATACTACAGTGGAATAGCAATAGAATTAAGTCTTCTTCGGATTACAGAGGGTCTGCCGCAAAAAAGGTCAGTAAATTTGAAAACATATTGACTGATGGTGTGATATGGTCTAGTTTCAATATTTAGACTCTTAATTAATAATAATATTTCTTTTTTTTTATCAAGGATAAGTTGATTCTGCAAAGTGTTTGCACAAGAACAGTTACCTACCGACGTGAGAAGCCCGAAGAAATAAAAATAGATATCAGCAAGTTAAATGCTCATGAGACTTTCAGGTGCAACTTCTAAACAAGAGTTTTTTAAAAACCACTTTATGGAAAACTGGGTTTTTAAATACTTGCTCCTAAAAATATGTGTATTATTTTAGAAGTCACAGGAGGAGATAAATTGTTCAAGATCTTTTTGATTCCTGATCATATACTCCAGTGGAGACTGACAAGCACCCTCGTTGTCATGTGACTCACGTAGCTGCTGAATTTTTCAGAGAAAAATGTGTCTTACTACTGTTTGAGACTAGTGTCATTGTAGCACTTTACTGTAATATATAACTTATTTAGATCAGCATAGAATGTAGATCATCTGAACAGCACTGATTACACTTTACAGGTACCTGCCATTCCTACGCTTCCCAGAGAGACATGATGCTGTGGAACCAGTCAGCATCGTGTCACTACAAGGGTGCAGTCATTCCTGTGCAGAATATTAGGATGAAAAAATAATAATAATAATAATCCAGTACTTACATACTATCCTGAAGTGCCATCCACTTCAGCGGTTGGCAGTGACTGGACAAGAACAACGAGATGAAGAAATGATTCATGTTTCACTCTTTCAGGAGATGAACACACAGAATCTTCACCGTAAGGGATAGTGCTTTTGAAACCATGTAGTTTGATGCATGTGTGTTTATGTTTTCTTCTTTTTACAAGGTGAATCCTCATTCCAGCATCCTCTCCTCTTTGCATCTATATTTTGTTTTTCCTGCTTCCAGGATAAGTTTATATATGTCACAGATGACTGGATTAAATTAAGTGCTAAGTTACTACTGCCATAAAAACCTGTAATACAATGTCACTTTATTAGAATACTGGCTTTAAAAGTTGAATGTTAATAAGGTACACTGTAAATCATCATCTAAACATGAATGGCTTCATTGTTTGAAGACACAGAATCTCGCAGTATCTTCTTACCTGGTAAACTGGATGAATTGTTTCACCGTTAAATTTGTCTAATCTGTAAATTGAAATTCCTTCCTCAAGCAAAGTACTACACTTTTGAATGAACTTTCTCTAGATTTTCACTCCAAATAGATATCAACCTTTTTCAGATGAAAAGCTATATTATTTTCGCTCTTCAATGCAGCCTAGGGACATTCTTTTCCCCGAATCATCCCAGCCCTTCTCACCAGAATTCAAAAACCTATAAAACTGGAGGAGGGTAGGTGATATTTTAAAAATAAGCTAATTTTCTCTTTTAGTTAATCCTTTAAGTGATTTCTTAAAAAGCACCCAAGTGATAAAGTGGCAGCATTAGAAAAGAGCTTCTGTCTTCTAATTGCAAGCCAGTGTTCATTGCACGATATCATACTACCTCTTGAATCTTAAATATCCAATTGGCAAATATATTTAAATGTTAAGATTTACTGAAGTCTTAAATATATGGGCATGGGAAAAATTCAAAAGTAGAGAAGAGTGGTTCTGACTGAATTTTCCGTAAGGGGCTTCCAGGCTTCCCTGTTAATCAGCGTCTGATAAGAGAGGGCAATATGGCATAACTATGGGGCAGTCCCTTCAAACTAAAGCCTGTGCAAACAGCTCCCCCTGGAGTTGTGCTCTGCTCGGCTCAAGACTTGGATACAGAGGCCCATGAGACAATGGGAACTTCTTCACAATTGCATATCCCTACAGACATATCCGGTCTGATTTTAATGGCTAGCAGGCCAGCTGTTGTGTGTGTACAGCAGAGAGTTTTACATATGACAACAAAGGAATTTATTTAAAATATCTTACTAAAATTAATGTCCCAGATTTGCTGTTCCCTAGCACTTTGTGAAAGTTCTAAAGGAAAACCAATCTCCATTCTGTATTTTACCCTACAGAGGACTGAGCTGTTAGAAAACAGCTGAGTTGTTCTGGAGTCATCAAACACAGCAGATCCATGAGCTGTCCTCTGTATGCAAGGGAATACGATGCTAAATTGAACAAGTGAGAGATTGGGGACACTGACATCACTCAGTGCCATGACCCACTTGTGTAAGAAAACTTTGGTCACTAAAGATGACAGAAAAATTGTATTTTGTAGCCTACCATATAGAGCATCCTTTTATAAATACATAAATAAGTGGATATCTGACATCCTTTCCTAAAGGAAAAAATGGGAGATATATATTAGTTAAAATGCTGACAGTTTAAAAATGAACATTAGAATGTTTATGAGCACCAAATTAATTTCCATGTGGAATGAGCAAAAGAGCATAATAAAATAAAATCCTTAAAACTCAAGGATTTGCATTGTTTTAAACCTTCACTAGTTTGCACTAACTTTAAAATGGACCAAGGCTGTTATCTTAAGTAGTAGTGAACTTCCTGGTAGGCAGCTCAATGCTAGACCATGACTGTAGTTACACTTGGGATATCTCATGCTTGCCTTTTTTTTTTTTTTTTTAACTTAAAGAGATAATTCTTAAAGATTTTAGGGCTTATATTTTACTTGAATAATTAATATTTTTCTGTGTAATAGTTTGTAAGAAGAGAATTAATATTTGACTAGTTAGAATTAGTTAAAAATAAGGGGAAAACAGGGTATTCTTAGATTCAATAATTATGTAAATAGAGCCTATTTTCAACTACTATAACCACAGTAGCCTTTTGAAATTCATTGAGACTAAACACAATTTATGAAATTTTAAATTATTAACAAAATTAAGAACTTGAACAACACTTTTGGTACGGCATGTTTTTGTACCCTAGAGTAAATGATGATTAAGAAATGTGCCATATATACACTACAACATAATGGAATGAAACTTATTTCTCTGGGACATCTTTACACTCTAGTGCACATGTGTTTATAAGTTTTTGATATAATTTTAGAAATTTGCTAGTATTTATTAAGCTATAGGCATTCTATGGAAGACTTAAAAATTAGATTATTTTCCAAAGATTAAATTTAGCTTTGATTTATAAAAATAACAAAAAAAAATTCGAGATATCTCTGGAGGCAAATTTTCAAAACTCAAAAAATTAAAATTAGTGGATACATCAGATACAAACTTCACAAAGAATAAATCCCCAATTTTTAAAATGTTTACTTAATTTCCATTGATGGCATTCTTAGGTGTAATGACAGGCATCTATGAGATTCTGAAATACGTTATGATCGACTATGAAAAATTTTCTCCATAGAATTATATTGCTCCTGGCACCTGGTAGGGTAGGTGAGATTCACTGGCCTTTCCTTGCTTTCCTCACTCCTGTGTTTTCCACTGACTCTTCCCAAGAGATTAATGCTTCAGGCTCAATAAGCCTAATTGTGAAAAATAATAGAAATTAATGGTAAGATCTTCATTTCCAAGCATGTCTTCTTGATTTTAACATTCATTTGAATCTGTGCTCCTGAACAAAGACCCATTAAGAACCAAGAATTTTACACTTCACAACTGTTTGAGGCTCTTTCCATTTTGAAGGATTTGAGATGGATATGTTTTCATGAAAGCAGCAAGTGAAGCGCAGTTACTTGACAGTTCAATCATGTATGTGTTGTAAGTTTTTTGTTTACTCTTATTATTTAATTTATGGCTAGCCTTACCTACATTGACCTTAAGAGCACCATTTCATGCAATGCAAACCTTTTCAAAGGAATATAGAGTAAGCATTCTTTCAGGCCATTTCCTTTTTCTCTTATAATTCTTTTGTAGCAAATTTATTAGGTGTGAGTGATTATAGATATCCATATTTGTGTTTCAGTGATTCTGAGATAATTTTTTAACTTAATGTCACTGATATTGTGGTGTTTCTTGAAATGGTTGGCATCTTAGGTTCAGTGTAATTGTGCTTGAATAAGTATCACACTAATTCACCTTCAACTATACGTTCATGGGTATAAGGATATTCACTTTTCTTTTAAATGTTTATGAATTCATTTATTGTAACATGCAAAGCCAATTTTCAGTATAACTGAATCACATACAACTCAATATGGAACCTAACTGATTATCAACTCAGATCTGTCTATCCTTAAGTTACAAAAGCTCTTTCAGGTCCCTTTATGTTTTATGCTAGTGGCAATAATTTCAGCAAACCTAACTTGACTGACAAAAATTGATGGGTCTTTCGCACTTTTCTTAACAGTTTTTTAGTCCTTTCTAAGGGGGCCTTTATATGATCATCTCACTTGTAAACAAAATGAACTGGAAAAATGTTACGTAAAATCATTGTAATTAGACTTTGAAGCATCTTGTATGCCTTATGTTAGCAGCAGGAGAAAAACATGGTACCACAGAGCAGTTTTGTGGAAAACAACTTTCCTCTTGGGTCCTCCTACTTTTTCTTGTTTTTCATCCTTTCTGTTCTTTGAATATTTTCTTTGGCTCTGATAAATTTTCCTTCAAGCTCATGTAATGACTGTTGTAAAACTGCATATTTAAATTAGTTTAGTTATGTGAAACAGTTGTTCAGCTTTTTGGGCAGCTTTCAACAAAATACCAGAGAGTAATAACACTACTCTTATATCTACCTGAAATAACTTTTCTGCACAAAATTTATCTTTGTAAGCTAACTCTATTGATCAGATTTCTAACCTCTACAACAAACTTCAGTTAAAATGGTTTAACGTGTGATTTGTATAAAGAGTTTTTACCAGCTTCACACTATCCCACAGACCAATGTGATTTTGGTAAGAGTTCTACACAATGACAAGTATGGTACATAGATTTTATAAAAAAAGATGTTGAATATAAAATATTTTAATTCTAAATTATCAGAAATATAAATTTGCACATATTAATATAGAATTTCATTTTGTGTATATTTAACATAACTTTAAAGCTATTTTACATTTATCAGTTACTTTATTAAGGTTTCTTAAATCTTCAAAAAATTAGAAATGTTTCTAAATTATCAGTAACATAACCTTATTTTGTTTCACTTAATATGTACTGCCTTTGTAAAAAAATTTAATATAGAATGTATTTTTAAATTAAAATATTTGAATATAAAATAACTCTAAAAAATAAACAAATTCTTACTGAACATGTTTCATATTACTTCTGACTTCAGATTACACATAAAATTAAAATGCCTTAAATGATACAGAAGATTGAAAATATGATAACTTCACAAGATATACTATGAACTGTTCACATAACTGTTGACTACTAACTTTTGTTTTATGTATTTATTAAAGAGCTGACACTGTAGATTGTTGTGAGATGTTTATTTTTCTAACAGAGCTTATAACAGTTGTGACGAGGCATTTCGTTAATGCAGCATTCTGTTTTAAAGTAGGTGTTAATATGATTTTTTTTGTTTTAAAATAAAAATGCAAAGACTTAAGAATACGCAGAATGCCTCTTTATTTACCATGTGCTACATGACCCTCAAAGTGAGGAAATGTGATATGTGTCATTGGCAAATGTTACATAATTCTTTAAGAAAAATTTTTTTTATTGGTGCTTTGTATCATACATTGTTGTGCGGTACAAACTGGTAGAGACATATATGTACACACGTCCCACTTAACCCTTCCCTGATTCCCATCCCATTCCCTCCCCCTCCCCCTTCTCATGTTTGATTTAGCGATTGACTGATATGTTTTTGAATGTACATTGTGTGCATTAGGGTGTTTCCCCTTCCCCACCCCTCCCATCACCTTCAGTTAGTTTGCCTTCTTTGCTCATCTAGGGTTTTCCTTCTTCATCTAGAGTCCCTCCTATGACTCACTTTCTCCCTATATTCCACAAATTAGGGAGAGCATTCGATTTTTTACTTTTTGTGCTTGACTAATCACACTTAACATAATTTTTTCCAGGTCCCTCCACTTCCCTGAAAATGACATGATTTTGTTCTTCTTTATGGCTGAGTAAAATTCCATTGTGTACATATCCCATAGTTGTGTAATTCATTCATGTGTTGATGAACATCTTGGTTATAAAGCTGCTACTTCTAGACTAATTGTGGGCCCTATGGTTAAGAGGTGGGACCATCCTAATCACCCTTTTCCCTTTTGTTAACTGTCCAGTGGTAAAAACGGAAGGAATATCCTAATGTCAAAGAACTAACAATTTAGCTAAATATTAAAACAGGCTTTTTCTACCTGCAAGGGACTTCTGCCATCAAATGTATAGTACAAATCTTGATACAGATATACCATGTTCATAAACTTCAGTTGTACATTCTAGAGAGTGACTTAAACGAATAAAATGTATTGAATTCTTGTGGTTTTCCTTTATTTAACCTAAGGGAAAGAATAAAGCAAAAGGGTGGAGGGCACATTAAACATTGAATTACAGAGTCCCTGATTGTTCTGAAGGAGATTTTAATACTTTGAAGAAAAAAAGTATGTGTAATGCACCTTTAGATAGAAAAGCTGTGCTGAAAGAGATCAGGCAGAAGCTATCAGAAGGTCTCATAGACTATTTATATGTGTATGTGTGTATATATGTATTTACTTATTCATTTATTGTTACTATATTGAAACCAGGGACATTCTACCTCTGAGCTACATCTCCAACTCTTTTATTTCTTATTTTGAAACAGGGTTTCATTAGGTTGCTGAGGGTCTCCCTAAGTTGCTGAGGCTATCCTAGAACCGTCAATTCTCCTGTCTCAGCCTCCCAACCACTGGGATTATAAGCATGCACAACTAGGCCCAGTTTCACAAACCTTTATTTTTAAGAACTCATCTCAGTTGTGGTTGGACTGCAGTCTTCCAGGCTCAGAATCCTGATATTTGGTTATGGCTATTATTTGACCCCATTCTTAACCTCCTCCATTAGTAATAGGATTCTCCTCCTGAGTTTCAGCAGAGCACACAGTAGAGACTAAAATTTCCAGGCTCCTTTGCTGCTAAATGTGGGCCCAGTGAGATGGAAGAAGTGATATTTGCAACTCTGGGGCTCATTTTCTCTTTCCCCCTTTTTGTTGTCTGGGACAATTGGCAAGGCTGTCTTTGCAAAGGAAGCCCTATGCTGAGGTGGCCAATGTTTTTCCCTTTAACTATTGGTGTTCATCTCAAGACAGATTCCTAGTGGGTAAACAACTTTAGCTAAACCACTGTGTTTGATGTTATAGCAGATAACCTGTACTCTGTACCAATGATGCAGTTTCTATGTAATTGCCTTGCTGCATTCTCAGCAACACAAATATTATTATCTTTACTTCTCTAAATGAAGAAATTAGCCACAGAAGTTAAGGACCTTATACAAATGCACGCATACAGTAAGTGGCCAAGGCCAGATACAGTTTTCTTACCATGAGAAACTGACCATACGTATTGCAAGGGCAGATTTTACATGTTTGTCTATCAGAGGTTAAACTTTGTCCCTCTGTCCCACAAAATGAATGCAATAAGATGTTGAAGAGATGATGTATGTGCACAAGTACTACATAGGAAAAAGTGATCAGGCCTTAAAAATTACAAATGAAATGCTAAGTGTACTCAGATGGCAGAATTAGGAGACTAGAAGGCTCACGGAGGACAACACTGGCCTTGCAGGAAAAGTGGGTGTGGATCCACAGAAAGGGAAGGTAAGAGACATCTATAAAATGATAAAGCATGGCCACAGGCAGGAAAGCACAGGGCCTCCATCTAAGAACATTGTAATCCTGTTGAGATACAGCATGGGACAATGAAAGACAGTAACCTACAGGTCCTACATATTGGAAAGCTTGATTTCCAGGCTAGGAATGTCAAGCCTTGGTTACTTGGGAAGAGCAAACTCTGAGGTTTTTGCATGGAAAGTGATATTATTGGAATTAAGCTTGGTTGTCATATATTTGCATAAAATATAATTTTTTAAATTATAAAATATAATTTTTACATATTCATTCTTACCCTCATACTAAATATAAATACTATTTAATGATATTAAGTATTTAGTATATTTAATACCATTTAATACTGGTGTGAAAAATTGAAAGTATTAAAAACAGGAAAAAATTCAAAATTCAATCCCCTAGTGGCAATCATTTTTATTTTTTTATTTTTTTATGGTGCATTGTAGTCCCATCTGGGTTTTCCCCCTGCTCCCTCCCTATTGCCCCCCTTTCCCAGACAGGGTACTGAGATTGACATTGATCTTCTCACATATATACATAAAGCCAATGGTAGTATTTCCTTAATCCATCTTCCCTTTTTTCCCTTCTTTCACTAAACCACCTCCCTGGCTCCACTACAGTTTCTCCACCATTATCTGAAGTCTCTCTGGTACCCCATTACTCCCTAGCTTTTGCATATGAGAGAAAACAAGACTCTGCTTTCTGTGACTCGCTAATCTCGACTAACAATGTTCTCCAGGTCTTTCCATTTTCCTGCAAATGACATAATTTTGTTCTTCTTTATTGCTGGGTAGAATTCCATTGTGTGAATATCCCATAATTTTGAAATCCATTCATCTATTGATGGATACCTACTTTGGTTCCATGATTTGGCTATTGTGAATTGTGCTGCTATAAACATATATATGCACATATCATTCAGAGTTCAGTCTCTTTGGAAAGATACCCAGGAGTGGTATAACTGCATCATATGGTGGATCCAGTTCCAGTTTTCTGTAGAATTTTCACACTGCTCTCCATAACAGCTGCACTAATTTGCAATCCCACCAATAGTATAGAAGAATTCCTATTGGCCCACGTCCTCACCAACATTCATTGTTGTTTGCCTTCTTGATTCTTCTGATTAGGGTTAGATGGAATCTCATTGCAGTTTTGATTTGCATCTCCCTCACAATCACTTTTATTTATAAGCATATTTTATCCTATTTTTCTATGCACTTTATCATTGCGGTTGTAGAGATAATGCATATTTACTGTAAAATATCAAAAATACCTAGACATTAAAGTTAAAATAAGTATTACTCTGATCCAACCACCCAGTTGACCACTGACACACACACATACATACACTTATTTTATATACTTTTATCGATGCATTGTAATTATACAACATAGTGAGATCCAAAGTCATATGTTCATTCACGCACACAACACGTGGTGTGTTTCCCCCACATCCCACTCTGTGCACCCTCCTCCCTTTCCCAGCATGCTAGTGAGATTGATAGCGATACCTTATTCCTTTTCGTCCTTCCCACTTTACTTCGCCAATTCCCTTCCCCTGTTGCTTTCTCATCTCTCTCCTCATCCATTTGAAGTCCCTTTTGTTTACTATTTTCTCTCTAGCTTCCAATATGACAGAAAATATATGGCCCTTGAGTTTCTGAGACTGGCTGATCATTCCATGCATTTCCTGCAAATTACAAAATTTTATTCTTCTTTATGGCTGAGAAAAATTCCATTGACACACACACATACTTATTTATGACTAAGAAAAAATATGCTATAAATAGTAAGTGCTTTCTGCTTTCTACAGGTTGTTGGGTTTTACCTAGTTTTTTTTTTTTTTTTTTTTAAGATGTTTTTCTACAAAAGTAGTAAATTTTTTTCATGTCAAGATTTACGATTGTTTTAGTAGGAGAATAGTATCCCATCCATGAATGTGTACAATGTACACCTCTTACATTCATTGAAGAAACAATGAGCAGGATATGATACCAAATATGAAACACTGGTAACAACCTCAGTCTCCAACATGAGGAGATTAAATAAAATTGGCTTTGAATTGGGAGAGACATACAGAAGAGAACGAGCCAGTGTAGAGAGAGAGGTGTTTGTTTCAGGAAATTTTGGATAAATCTAAGATACAAGAGAGGTGTTTCAAGTTGTGATAAAGAGAGGTGAGTGAAATGAGCCTAAAGTCTTTCATGAAGAAGTGACGGTCTACACGAAAGGAGAAAGGGAGGCATTGTGAGCTACTACTGAAATGAGTTGAGAGAACTTTGGAACTGGTGAGATATAGGAGGTAAAGAAAGGAGTTAGTCAAAGAGAATTCTAATGTCAACTTCAAAAGTTACTACAGGCTTCTAGCCAAACTGGATAAAACTTCCAATTTGGTTTCACAAACTAATTGTTCTTGCCAACCCACTGTTAGACTAAATTCTCACTGTATCAAAATATTTGGCCAGACAAAACTAAAGCTGGAAATTGTTAAGCCATGTCAATGACCACACTTTTAAATCCAGTAAAATAAACCTAATTGAAAGATAAGCAGTATCTTTTTCAATGTGATTATTTGCATATGAATATTGCGGTCATAATTAGAAGCAGTGGTAGATGGCCTGAGAAAAACAAAGGGTGTCTTGGGTTTCAACGCCATAATCCTTTAGCACTTATTTCAGCTAGAGCATTATTTGGAATTGAAGGCCCAGGGTTCCTCAGACTTACTCTAGTGAATTGCCTTAACATCTGAAAAAGTCTTCAGATGAGACTGGTGAGAGAAAAACTCATTATTGGGCTTTGGTATGCTCTTTCCTTTTCTTTGTTATGATCACAAAATTCACTTCAAACATCATTGAAGTTATGAGAAATAATTATCTACTTGAGAAAATTTTAATTTACCCTTAACAATTTTTTTAACATTCTCCCCTATTAAATAAAGCAAAATCTACGTAAAATCCAACACTCTTCAAGGGCAGCCTCTAGCATCAGCATCACCTGAAAACCTGTTAGAAGCACAGGTTTTTGGTTTGCAGCCCAGACTTTCTGAATCAGAAACTCTGGGAATGAGGCCTAGAAATGTGCTTTAACAAGCTCACCAAGTGGTTCTAACACCCATCAAAATTTAAGACCACTTTCATAAAGACAGAAAACTGGCAACCGGAGACCACAAGATATAGACACAGTTTTTTCTGACTTCAAGGGAAAAACGATGTTCTACAAGCATGCATTCAACTTTGTCTAACGCACTAAAGTTTGCTTTTTTATTTTGTTAGTATTTCTGCTTTAGTGTGGACTTGGGAAAGGGGAAAAGGTTCTCAGGGTGCCGATGAATAGCAAAAGGAAAAGAAAATATGTATATGTATGTATGTGTAAGGGTCAATCAAACCCAAAGAATAAATGAGTGGTCTGGAAAAAAAATAGTGCGCTTCCCATCATTGGAAAAATTACAATAGAATAATAACTGGGAGATTATCAATATGTAGAGGAAGGAGAGAAGAAACAGGGGAGTTAGACTGATGGAAAGTATAAATATAAAAAGTATAAATTTATCCAATTTAATTTTCCATGACATTCCAGTTGGAAGAAAACTGTCTTGGCATCTACAATGTCAGGCTTCTCCAAGGTTTGATGTTTTGTATATTTCAAATTTTTAGCAGTATAATAAGTGGAAATAGGCCAAAGCATAATTTATAAAGTTAATTGTTTTAGTAAAAAGATTCCATCTTCTTACTGTTTACTACTTAGCTAGAGAGAGTGATTGGCTCTCATTTTGGAATCTAGGTTGTCCTACTGGTACGAGGGACATATGGCTATGCCAGGATCTCATCTCCAAGAATATTACTGAGAAAAGAGTCAGAGACTGGGAGTATCATTCTAAATACTGTCAACTAATAGGCCACCGATGATTAAGGAAAAGGTGTTTTATGTTCTTACCTGACAAGCACAACTTACAGGAGGAAAGGTCTATTTGGCTCACAGTTTTATGCATTCAGTCCATAGTCAGCAGACTCTGAGGCAAGAACCATGGCGGCAAGGTGCGTGGTGGAGAAAAACTGCTCTTGGTCATAGGGCAAGGAAGCAGAGAGAGCAGGAAGAGGAGATCAGGACAGAGATCCTGCCCAAACCCCACCCTTCTCGCTGCATTGAGGACATGCTTTCAACACATGCACTTTCAGGGGACATTCCATACCCTATAACAGAGAAAGAAAAGAGATGGAAAAGAAAGAAGATCGTTTTTTTTAAAAAAATGTTTTAAGGTCACTGCTGTGATCCCTATTCCATCTCTTTGGAGACATGGTGAGGGATATTCCTTCCAAACTCAAGCCTGGAAGGGTTTCAAGGGAACCACTAAAAGCTCTGAAAAAGATTTCTTGCATTTAAAGTTCAGAGAAGCCAGATGCCTCATCATGCCAGGAAGAGTCTTTTTTGTTGAGTGCTAATAACACATAAATCAACAGCCTGTGTCCTATCTTCTCCTAGGAGGAGACAAGTGACGACTACTTGTTTGATTTGTTTTTTCCTAACTCTAATTACATGTCTATGCTCACTCTATAGCTTAGTGTACTATTTGAAGCAGAATAAATAAATACCATTTTCTTTTCTTTCAAATATCAAAACAATAGTATTAGATTCTTTTCAGGAATTATCTTTGGATAGATATAATTTACAATCCCTAATCCCCGAGGAAAACATCTAAAAAGAACAAAAGGCAATTATTAAAATTTTTTCAATAAAATTAGTTATTGTCTTCTAAAATTCATCGGAGCTTATACTTTGGTGCATTTGAACTTAATGAAATTATGTACACATTATTTTGCTCAAGAAAATTTACTTTAATACACAGATTGCTTCTTCAAATATTGATTACTCCTCACTTAGCAATTTCCTAGATTTCCTTTGTTAGATTAAGCACTTTTACTTTTTTTTTTTAAATAAAAACTCAAAATGTTTCTCAGTATTTGAAACAACTGCTATCTATTTGTCCCTGGATAAACTGTAAAAAGACAGTTACTAACTGAAAGATCCCATTGCCTTGTCCTCTGATGACATGAACTTTATTTGGGAAGAAAATTATGTAGAACTCTGTAAGTAAAGTTGAATGACTACAAGCATAGCTATATATGCCACCTTTTCAATTTCCTCTATTAATAAGAGATACATATGCAATTTAAGCTTCTTCCTACCTCCTTAGTCATTTAGTAAGAATACTTGTACATCTTATCTCTCTATTCTGGTAAGGGGAGATAATGGTTTAATTAGTCAGTAATCACTTGAAAACAAGAGAAGAACAGAAGAAGAAACCCACACACTTCCAAAGAATTGGGAAGAAAGTAAATGCCGTATTAAAAGTGGTGGTGAGTGAAGGCGGCAGTGTGCTTTCATGATTGGTGTGGGTGGTCCAAGAATAAGGCAGAGGCAAAAGGAGAAAAATGTTAGAGCAGGAAAAGTCTCTGTCAGTTGCCTCCCAGCCCTCTCTCATACACACACACACACACACACACACACACACACACACACACACACGAAACCATATGGATCATGCTGCAGCTGCCTGGAACTCTTTAAGATTTTATTTTTACATTGTTTAAATTTACATACAATATAATGCACAAATACTAAGTTTATAACTGGATGAGTTTTGATAAATGACAACACCCAGGTAAGCACTGCCTCTATCAAGGTACAGAGCATGCTGTCTCTAGAAGGCTCTACATGCCTCTTTCCAGCTAATCAATCTCCTCCTATGATGGCTAATTTTATGTGTCAATTTGACTGGGCCATAGCAGTCCAACATTATGATGGATATTTCTGCGAGGGTGTTTTTGGAAGAGATTTATCTTGGAATCTGTGCACTTTGAGCAAAGCAGCTTGTCCGCTGGTAATGTGGGCAAACCTTTTTTTTTTAATAGAGTCTTGATAAGTTGCTAAGGCTGACCTTGAACCTGCAATCCTCTTGTCTTGGCCTCCCAAATACTGGGATTCCAAATACCTGGCTTGCCTTTGGATATGAACTACAATTCTCTCCTGAGTCCCCCGCCTCGGTCTCCTCCATCACATTTTGGACTGATTTAAGCCTCCACAATTACATGGGCCAATTCCTTAAAAAAACATCTTTTTTTTATAGGCCGATCAGTTATCAGTTCTGTTCCTCTGGAGAACCTAATATGCCTTCCTTCCATGCAATTCCTGATCTCTTATACCATAGCCAAACAAATTTCTTGTGTGTGTGTGTGTGTGTGTGTGTGTGTGTGTGTGTGTGTGTTTTACTGGGTATGGAACCCAGGGGTCTTCTACTTCTGGGTTTAACCTTCATCCCTATTTTATTTTTTATTTGGAAACAGGGTCTTGCTAAGTTACTGAGAGCCTCACTAAGTTGCTGAGGCAAGCTTCAAATCTAAGAACCTTCTGGTCTCAGTCTCCCAAGTATTGGGATTACTGGTGTGCACCACCATAACTGGCTCCCAAACAGATTTTTTAGTGTGATTTCCCTTAGAATTTTAAAAGTCCCTCATCTGATATTTAAACCTAAGCTTCTCATAGCAAAACTATAATATGGAAGCTAACACAATACTTAAATTACATTTGCTTTTTTTTTAACTTCAGGTTTTTTATAGTAGTATAATTTATAGAAAATGCACTCTTGCGGGGGGAGCATATAATTAGATAGATCTTGACAAATACATGCATAGAGTTTAAAACCATTATTACAATCAGGATAAAGAATATTTCTGTCAACTCCAAAACTTTCTGTGCCCTTCATAGGCAATAGTCTCTTCCTATTCTCAGCCCCTGGCCACCACCGATCTGACTTCTGTCCCTATAGTCTCCCTTTTCCAGAATAATAAATATGGAATTACTCCCTATATAGCCTTTTATGTTTGACTTCTTTCAAGCAGCATGTTTTTGAGATCCAACCATGTTTGCTTGTATGAGTAGTTCCTTTTTATTGCCGAGTTATAAAATTCGATGTCCCATAATTTGATTATCTGCTGGTTGGCTGATGAGCATTTGGAGTATTTCCCATTTCTAGTGATTCTGAGCAAAGGTCTATAAGCATTTTCATACAGGTCTTTGTGCAGACGTGTTCTCATGTCTGTTGTTTAAATATCTAGGAGTAGGATTATTCACTCAAATGGTAAGTATATGTTAACTTTCTCAGAAACTTCCAAATTGTTTTGCAAAACAGCTGTGACATTTTATGTTCCCAGCTGCAATATCTGAGTGTTCCAGTGGCTTGGCATCCTTGTTAGGATGTTGTAGCATCAGGTTTTTGAGGTTTTGAAAGAGGGTGCCTACTCCTCTTTCTGGCTTTAATTTGCACTTCCCTAAGTGACTAAAGATGCTAAGCTTCCTGTCGTGCTGTTGTGGTACCTGATGTGGCCATCCTCCCAGACGAACCTCCAAATGATCCTTCGATACAGGTATTGATGCCTTTGTGTGGTTCTCTCCTAACTTTCATGGGCTGTGTCACTAATAGGTTATCACATAATGGCATGAGACTTCTAAGGCTAAGTCATCTGGGCCGTGGCTGCTTCCTTCTTAATCTCCTTGGCTCACTCACTTTGAGGGAAGCCAGCTGCCATGCTAAGGGCACACTGAAAAACTCCGTAGAGAGATGCACAAGATGAAGGAACACAGGCCTGCTGACACAGGCCAGCACCCCTTGCCAGCGTGTGAGGCAGCAGTTTTGAAAGCAGATCCTCAAGAGCTAGTGAAGGTTCAGCAGCCGCAGCCCTCACCAACATCTTGATTACAACTGCAATGCTGGTCGGAACAGCCAACTTAGCTGCTTCAGGATCCTGAGCTACAAAGGCTGAGATAATGTGGGACTATCATTATGTTATGCCACCAAGTTTCACCATTAACTTGCTGTGCAGTAACAGAACACACATACCATTCATATCTTCTTTGAAATGTCTGTTCAAGCTTTCAGTCTAATTTTAAATTAGGTTATTCATCCTTTTGTTATTTGAATCCAGAGTTCTTAGAAGGGTGTGGTGTTACATGCTTATAATCTCAATATTTAGGAGCCTGAGATAGGAGGATCCCAGGTTTGAGGCCAGCCTCAGTAATTTAACAAGGCCTTGTTTCAAAAAATAAAATAAGTAAAAAATGAAATAGGTCATTTGCCCATTTTTTGATTGGGTTATTTGTTTTCTTATCTGTGAGTTTCTTGAGTTCTCTGTATATTCTAGATATTAGTCCTCTATCAGAGGAGTAGCTGGCAAAAATTTTCTCCCACTATGTGGTCTCTCTGTTGAGGTTCTTGATAGTTTTCATTGCTGCACAGAAGCTCTTCAGTTTAATGCAATCCCATATATTGATCTTCCTTTGAGTTGCCTATGCCTTTGGGGTCTTGTTAAGAAAGTTTCTACCTGTGCCTATGTGTTGAAGTGTTGGCTCTAAGTCCTCTTCAAGTAGCTGCAAGGTCTCTGGCCTGACTTCCAGGTCTTTGATCCACTTTGAGTTGACTCTTGTGTAGGGTGAGAAAGTGGGGTTTATTTCCATTTTCCTGCATATGGTTAACCAGTTTTGCCAACACCATTTGTGAAAGAGGCTATCTTTTTTCCAGTGTATATTTTTGGTTCCTTTGTCAAAAATCAATTGACTGTAAGTGTGTGGGTTTGTTTCTGAGTCTTCTATTCTGCTCCATTGGTCTTTGTGTCTGTTTTTATGCCAATACCATGCTGTTTTTATTACTGTGGCTTTGTAGTATAGTTTGAAGTCAGGTATTGTGATGCCACCTGCATGGTTCTTGTTGCTAAGAACTACTTTGGCCCCCAAAAGCACAGGCAGCTCAAAGGAGGATCAATGCATGGGATTGCATGAAACTGAAGAGCTTCTGCAAAGCAAAGGAAACTATCAAGAACCTCAACAGAGAACCTACAGAGTGGGAGAAAATTTTTGCCAGCTACACTTCAGATAGAGGTTTAATAACTAGGATATACAAAGAACTCAAGAAAATCTTAACTAAGAGAGCAAACAACCCAATCAAAAAATGGGCAAAGGACCTAAATAGACACTTCACAAAAGAAGAAATACAAATGGCCAATAAATGTATGAGGAAATGTTCCACATCATTGGCAATCAGGGAGATGCAAATCAAAACTACCTTAAGATTTCACCTAACTCCAGTCAGAATGGCAATCATAAAAAACATGAACAAC